>JAHIAM010006308.1:0-24891 GCA_021605205.1 Aegilops longissima | reverse complement strand
AACCCCCCTGATCGAATAAGAAGCGTAAGAAGAACTCCAATACAAGTAAACATCGCCTCACGCCATGATCATCGCGAAACCTGTACTCGCAACTGGTGGTGAAGTAATCTATGAGCCACGAGGATTCAGCAATCCCATTACCATGGGTATCAAGACTAGCAAAGCTTAAAGGAAGGGAAGGGGTAAAGTGGTGAGGATGAAGCAGCTGCTAAGCATATATGGTGGCTAACATACGCAAATGAGAGCGAAGAGAAGCAAAGGGACGGTCGTCAACTAGTAATGATCAAGAAGTGATCCTGAACTCCTACTTACGCCGACATAACCCAAAAACCGTGTTCTCCTCTCGATCAACCCCGAAAAGAGACACTCACGGTAACATTTACACGGCTGGTGTCTTTAGAAGAGTTTGCTTCAAGTTTACTACAACTCGGATATTAACAAATTCCCATCTGTTGGGGAACGAGCAGAAATTCAAAATTTTCCTACGCGGTCACCAAGATCTATCTATGGAGAAACTAGCAACGAGGGAAGGAGAGTGCATCTACATACCCTTGTAGATCGCTAAGCGGAAGCGCTCAAGAGAACGGGTTGAAGGAGTCAGATTGTCGTGATCCAAATCACCGGAGATCCTAGTGCCGAACGGATCGGCACCTCCGCGCTCAACACACGCACAGCCCGGGTGACGCCTCCCACGCCTTTGATCCAGCAAGGAGAGAGGGAGAGGTTGAGGAAGACTCCATCCAGCAGCAGCACAACGGCGTGGTGGTGGTGGAGGAGCGTGGCATCTTGGCAGGCTTCGCCAAGCATCACAAGAGAGGAGGAGGAGGAAGTAGAGACGCAGGGCTGCACCAACGAGATCAAATCGCTGTATTGGGCAGCCCCTAGGCCTCATAGGGAAGGGGAAGGAGGAGGCGCTCTCTAGGGTTCCCACCCCTAGAGGGGCGGCAGCCCCAAAACCCATCTATGGGTGGCGGCCACAAGGGGGAGGAGAGGGAGCGCAGGAGTATGGGCCTTAGGCCCATCTGCCCTTAGGGTTTGCCCTCTCCCTTTCTAACGCATGGGCCATGGTGGAGGCGCCCCAGCCCACCTAGGGCTGGTGCCTTTCCTACTTGGCCCATGTATGCCTTCTCGAGCATGTGGCCCATCTTGTGGACCCCGGGACCCTCCCGTGGTCCTGCACGCTACCTAAAAACCCAAACTTTTCCTAAGGGACCAAAACAGACTTCTATATATATAATCTTTACCTCCGACCATTCCGAACTCCTCGTGACGTCCGGGATCTCATCCGGGACTCAACAACATTCGCAACCACATACAAACTTCCTTTATAAACCTAGCGCCATCAAACCTTATGTGTAGACCCCTACGGTTCGAGACATGTAGACATGACCGAGACATTCTCCGTCAATAACCAACAACGGGATCTCGATACCCATGTTGGTTCTACATGTTCCACGATGATCTCATCGGATGAACCATGATGTCAAGGACTCAATCGATCCCGTGATACAATTCCCTTTGTTCACGCGGTATTGTACTTGCCCGAGATTCGATCGCCGGTATCCGATACCTTGTTCAATCTCACTACTGCAAGTCTCTTTACTCGCTCCTTAACACACCATCCCGTGATCAACTCCTTGATCACATTGTGCACATTATGATGATGTCCTACCGAAAGGGGCCCAGAGATACTTCTCCACACACGGAGTGAAAATCCCAGCTCTCGATTCATGCCAACCCAACAAACACTTTCGGAGATACCTGAATGCACCTTTATAGCCACCCTTTATGCTAGAACGCTTGGTGCACCCAAAGCATTCCTACGGTATCCGGAGTTGCACAATCTCATGGTCTAAGGAAAAGATACTTGACATTTAGAAAAGCTTTAGCATACTAACTAACGACATCTTTGTGTTAGGCTTAGTATTGGTCTTGTCCATCACATCATTCTCCTAATGATGTGATCCTGCTATCAACGCATATCCAATGTCCATGGTAAGGAAACCATAACCATCTGTTGATCAACGAGCTAGTCAACTAGAGGCTTACTAGGGACTTGGTGTTGTCTATGTATCCACACATGTATCTGAGTTTCCTATCAATACAATTACAGCATGGATAATAAACGATTATCATGAACAAGGAAATATAATAATAACTAATTTATTATTGCCTCTAGGGCATATTTCCAACAGTCTCCCACTTGCACTAGAGTCAATAATCTAGTTCACATCGCCATGTGATTAATGACTCACAGTCACATCGCCATGTGACCAACATCCAAAAGTTTACTAGTGTCATTAAACTAGTTCACATCATCATGTGATTAAGACTCAATGAGTTCTGGGGTTTGATCATGTTTTGCTTGTGAGAGAGGTTTTAGTCAACGGTTCAGAACATTCAGATCCGTATGTACTTCGTAATTTCTATGTCATATTGTAAATGTTGCTTCCACGCTCCACTTGAAGCTATTCCAAATGGTTGCTCCACTATACGATCCGGTTTGCTACTCGTAGTCACCGGATATGTGTTAAGCTTGCATCGACGTAACCCTTTACGCCAACTCTTTATCACCTCCATAATCGTAGAAACATGTCCTTATTCCTCTAAGGATAATTTGACCACTATCCGGTGATCCACCTTGATCACCTTTTGTACTCTCTTGCAGATATGTAGCAAGGCACACATCAAAGCGGTACACAAAGATAGCATACCGTAGAGCCTACGCCTATAGCATAGGGACGCACCTTCGCCCTTTCTCTCTTTTCTCCGCCGTGGTCGAGCTTTAACTCTTAACTTCATACCTTACATCTCGTGCAAGAACTCCTTCTTGATCGATCCATCTTGAACACCTTCAAGATCATGTCAAGGTATGTGCTCATTTGAAAGCACCATTAAGCGTTTTTGATCTATCTTCATAGATCTTGATGCTCAATGTTCAAGTAGCTTAATCCAGGTTTTCACTTGAAAACACTTTTCAAATAACCCTATATGCTTTACAGAAATTTACATCATTTCGATAATCAATATGTCAACAACATATACTCATCGAAATTCTATAGCGCTCCCACTCACTTCTTTGGAAATACAAGTTTCTCATAAACTCAGATAAACCCAAAATCTTTGATCATCTCATCAAAGCGCACATTCCAACTCCCAGATGCTCACTCAGCCCTTAGAAAGGATCACTGGAGCCAAGATACCTTTTAGCATCCTTAGGATCGACAAAACTTTCTCGATTGTATCACATACAACCTTTCTCACGAAAAACTCGTAAGGAAACTCATTTTGACATCCATCCGCCAGATTTCATAAATGCAGCTAATGCTAACATGATTCCGACAGATTTAAGCATCGCTACGGATGAGAAAATCTCATCGTAGTCAACTCCTTGAACTTGTGAAAACTTTGCCACAAGTCGAGCTTCATAGACGGTGATATTACCGCCCACGCCCGCTTCTTCTTAAAGATCCATTTATCTCAATGGCTTGCCGATCAATCGGCAAGTCCACCAAAGTCCATGCTTTGTTCTCGATACATGGATCCTATCTCGGATTTCATGGCTTCTAACCATTTGTCGGAATTTGGGCCCACCATTGCTTCTCCATAGCTCATAGGTTCATTGTTGTCTCAGCAACATGACCTTCAAGACAGGATTGCATCACCAAGTAGCACGCATCCTTGTCACGCCACGAGGTACGCCGCTGACTTGATCCAAACTTCATGATCACTATCATAAGCTTCTACTTCAATTGGTGTAGGTGCCACGGAACAACTTCCTGTGCCCTGCTACACACTAGTTGAAGTGATGGTTCAATAACCTCATCAAGTCTCCACCATCCTCCCACTCAACTTTTCGAACAAACTTTTCTCTAGAAAGGACCCATTCAAGAAACAATCCCTATTGCTTTCGGATCTGAATTAGGAGGTATACCCAACCGCTTTGGGTGTCCTATGAAGATGCATTTTATTCATGGGTTCGAGCTTATCAGCCCGAAACTTTTTCACATAAGCGCCGTAGCCCCAAACCTTTAAGAAATGACAACTTAGGTTTCTAAACCATAGTTCATACGGTGTCATCTCAACGGAATTACGAGGTGCCCCATTAAAGTGAGTGCGTTGTCTCTAATGCCTAACCCATGAACGATAGTGGTAATTCGATAAGAGATATCATGGTACGCACTATATCCAATAGAGTGCAACTATGATGTTCGGACACACCATCACACTATGGTGTTCCAGTGTATTAATTGTGAAACAATTTGCACAATGTCTTAATTATGTACAAAGCTCAGAACTCAGATACTCATCTCGTGATCATATCATAGACATTTTATCCTCTTGTCACAATGTTCTTCAACTTCACTCTGAAATTACTTGAACCATTCAATAATTCAGACTTGTGTTTCATCAAGTAAATATACTCAACATCTACTCAATCATCTGTGAAGTAAGAATATAATGATATTCATCAGATGCCTCAAAGACTCATTGACCGCACACATCAAAATGTGTTACTTCCAACAAGTTGCTATCTTGTTCCATTTATCAAAACCGAGGCTTTTCACCATCTTGTCCATGTGGTATGATTTGCATATCTCAAGTGATTCAAAATCAAGTGAGTCCAAACGATCCATCTACATGGAGTTTCTTCATGCGATATACACCAATAGACATGGTTTGCATGTCTCAAACTTTTCAAAACGATTGAGTCCAAAGATCCATCAACATGGAGCTTCTTCATGCGCTTTATACCAATATGACTCAAATGGCAGTGCCACAAGTAAGTGGTACTATCATTACTATCTTATATCTTTTGGCATGAAAATGTGTATCACTATGATCGAGATTCAATAAACCATTCCTTTAGGTGCAAGACCATTGAAGGTATTATTCAAATAAATAGAGTAACCATTATTCTCCTTAAATGAATAATCAGACATGTATAGACATAATCCAATCATGTCTATGCTCAACGCAAAACACCAAATGACAATTATTCAGGTTTAATACTAATCTTGATGGTAGAGGGAGCGCATGATGTTTGATCATATCAAACTTGGAAACACTTCCAACACATATTGTCACTCACCTTTAGCTAGTCTCCGCTTATTCCATAGCTCTTTATTTCGAAGTTACTAACACTTAGCAACCGAACCGATATCTTAATACCCTGGTGCTACTAGGAGTACTAGTAAAGTACACATTAACATAATGTATATCCAATATACTTCTATCGACCTTGCCAGCCTTCTTATCTACCAAGTATCTAGGGTATTTCGCCCAAAGGTGTTCCCTTATTACGTAAGCACTTAGTCTCGGGTTTGGGTTCAACCTTGTTTTTCACGGAGCAGCAATGATTTCCATTTCATGAAGTGTCCCTTCTCGCCTTTGCCCTTCTTGAAACTAGTGGTTTCACCAACCATCAACAATTGATGCTCCTTCGATTTCTACTGGTGTCAAACATCGTGAATATCTCAAGGATCATCATATTCATCCTCGATTTGTTATAGTTCATCAAGCTCTAGCAGCTTGGTGCAATGACTTAGGAGAAACATCCATCTATCTCTTGGAAGATCAACTTCCCACTCGATTCAAGTGATTGTTGCACTCGTAAAATCTGAGCACAAGCTCAACGATTGAGCTTTTCTCCCTTAGTTTGCGGCTAAGAAAAATCGCCGGAGGTCTTATACCTCTTGACGTGGGCACGAGCCTGAAATCCCAATTTCAGCCCTCAAACATTTCATATGTTCCGCGACGCTTCAAAATGTCTTTGGTGCTCTCAACTCTAAACCGCTTAACCGAACTATCACGTAGTTATCAAAACGTATGGGCGTCCGATGCTCGCAAATATCCACAAACGACGCTTTGGGGTTCAGCACACTGAAGCTGCATTAAGGACGAAGCTTTCATCTCCGCATAATCGCCACTTTCAACTTTCAACTATATTTTCTCTAGGAACATATCTAAACAAGGAACTAAAGCGCTTAGCCATTTGCTATAATTTGCAAAAGGTCTTTTGACTATGTTCAGATAATTAAGTTCATCTTATGAACTCCCCACTCAGATAGACATCCTCTGTCATCTAAGTGATTACATGATCCGAAGTCAACTCAGGCCGTGGTCCGATCATCACGCGGAGACGGACTAGTCATCATCTGTGAACATCTTCATGTTGATCGATCTACTATACGATTTCATGCCTCGACCTTTCGGTCTCTGTGTTTCGAGGCCATGTTCCGTGATATGCTAGGCTCGCCAAGTTAACCTTTAGTGTATTGCGTGTGTTCCGAGGCCAATGTCAACATGCTAGGCTCTGCCAACACCTGTATGTGAACGTAAGAATCTCATCACACCCGATCATCACGTGGTGCTTAGAAGTGACGTTAACTTTAGCAACGGTGCATGCTTAGGGGAGAACACTTTCTTGAAATTGTTTGTAAGGGATCATCTTATTTGCTACCGCCGTTTCTAAGTAAACAAGATGCATAAACATAATAAACATCACATGCAATTATATAGTAGTGACATGATATGGCCAATATCATATAGCTCCATTGATCTCCATCTTCGGGCTCCATGATCATCATCGTTACCAAAGATGACACCATGATCTCCATCATCATGATCTCCATCATCGTGTGTCTTCATGAAGTTGTTCTCGCCAACTATTACTTCTACTACTATGGCTACCGTTAGCAATAAAGTAAAGTAATTACATGGCGCTTGTTTAATGACACGCAGGTCATACAATAAATAAAGACAACTCCTATGCTTCTCGCCGTTGTCATACTCATCGACATGCAAGTCGTGAATCCTATTACAAGAACATGATCAATCTCATACATCACATATCATTCATCACATTCTTCTTGGCCATATCACATCACATAGCATACCCCGCAAAAACAAGTTAGACGCCCTCTAATTGTTGTTTGCATGTTTTACGTGGCTGCTATGGGTTTCTAGCAAGAACGCTTACCCACGCAAAAACCACAACGTGATATGCCAATTGCTATTTACCCTTCATAAGGACCCTTTCATCGAATCCGCTCCGACTAAAGTGGAGAGACCGCACCCGCTAGCCACGTTATGCACAAAGTGCATGTCACCGGTGGAACTCCGCCTCACGAAGTGTACGGTAAGGTCGGGTCCGGCCGCTTCATCCCACAATACCGTCGAAACAAGATTGGACTAGTAACGGCAAGCATATTGAACATCATCAACGCCCACAACTACTTTGTGTTCTATTCGCAAAGAATCTACGAATAGACCTAGCTCATGATGCCATCTTTGGGGAACGAGCAGAAATTCAAAATTTTCCCACGTGTCACCAAGATCTATCTATGGAGAAACTAGCAACGAGGGAAGGAGAGTGCATTCACATACCCTTGTATATCGCTAAGGGAAGCGCTCAAGAGAACGGGGTTGAAGGAGTCGATTCGCAGTGATCCAAATCAACGGAGATCCTAGTGCCGAACGGACGGCACCTCCGCTGCTCAACACACGCACAACCCGTGACGCCTCCCACGCCTTGATCCAGCAAGGAGAGAGGGAGAGGTTGAGGAAGACTCCATCCAGCAGCAGCACAACGGCGGGTGGTGGTGGAGGAGCGTGGCATCTTGGCAGGCTTCGCCAACATCACAAGAGAGGAGGAGGAGAAGAGACGCAGGCTGCACCAACGAGAGATCGAATCCAGGTATTGGGCAGCCCCCTAGGCCTCATATATATAGGGGAAGGGAGGAGGGTGCGCCTTCCAGGGTTCCCACCCCCAGAGGGGCGGCAGCCCCAAAACCCATCTATGGGTGGCGGCCAAGGGGAGGAGAGGAGGCGCAGGGAGTATGGGCCTTAGGGCCCATCTCCGCCTCAGGGTTTGCCCCTCCCTTTCTAGCCGCATGGGCCATGTAGGGAGGCGCCCAGCCCACCTAGGGGCTGGTGCCTTCTCACTTGGCCCATGTATGCCTCTCCGAGCATGTGGGCCCACTTGGTGGACCCTCGAGATCTTGGTCCCAGACGCTATCGAAAAACCCAAACTTTTCCTGTGACCGTAACATGACTTCCATATATAAATCTTTACCTCCGACCATTCCGAACTCCTCGTGACGTCCCGGATCTCATCCAGGACTCTGAACAACATTCGCAACCACATACAAACTTCCTTTATAACCCTAGCGCCATCGAACCTTATGTGTAGACCCTACGGGTTCGGGAGACATGTAGACATGACCGACACGCTCTCTCGTCAATAAGTAATAGCGGGATCTGGATACCCATGTTATTCTACATGTTCCACGATGATCTCATCGGATGAACCACGATGTCAAGGACTCAATCGATCCCTGTGATACAATTCCCTTTGTCTAGCGGTATTGTACTTGCTCGAGATTCGATCATCGTCAGATCCGATACCTTGTTCAATCTCGCTATCGCAAGTCTCTTTACTCGCCCAGAACACACCATCCCGTGATCAACTCCCTTGATCACATTGTGCACATTATGATGATGTCCCACCGAGTGGGCCCAGAGATACCTCTCCGCTCACACGGAGTGACAAATCCTACCGATTCATGCCAACCCAATGTACACTTTCTGGAGATACTGTGAATGCACTTTTATAGCCACCCAGCTTATTGCCAGGACGCTTGGTACACCCAAAGCATTCCTACGGTATCCGGAGTTGCACAATCTCATGGTCTAAGGAAAAGATACTTGACATTTAGAAAAGCTTTAGCATATGAACCACGCATCTTTGTGCTAGGCTTAGTATTGGTCTTGTCCATCACATCATTCTCCTAATGATGTGATCCCCGCTATCAATCTACATCCAATGTCCATGGTCGTGAAACCATAACCATCTCGCTGATCAACGAGCTAGTCAACTAGAGGCTTACTAGGACTTGGTGCTGACGAGTCTTATTCAAAGCTTAACTGTCAAGGGGTCCCATAAATCACCCAACCGTAAGGAACGCGTAAATCAAGGAACATAACACCGTATGACGGAAACTAGGGTGGCAAGAGGAACAAAACACTGTGCATAAGGCCGAGCCTTCCACCCTTTACCAAATATATAGATGTATTAATTAGAGCAGATATATATTGTGATAACCCTAACAAGTAGACATGTTCCAAAAGGAACAACATCTCCATGTTCCAACAAGGAACAAACTTCATCTTCACCGCAAACTAGCAACGCTTATAAGAGGGCTGTGCAAAGCGGTAACATAGCCAATCAACGGTTTGCTAGGAAAAGGATGGTTAGGGGCTGGCATGGCAATATGGGTGGCATGATATAGCAAGTGGTAGGCATCGCAGCATAGGCATAGCAAAAGAGCGAGCAACTAGCATAGCAAAGATAGAAGTGATTTCGAGGGTATGGTCATCTTACCCGCAATGTTCTCGTGAGTTGTCGAAAGCTTGATCCTCGTAAGCGTTTTCAACAGGTTCCTCGCTCACGCACTCTGCCTCCCGCTCTACCCAAAGCAACAACACAAACAAAGGAGCCATAATAAATCTTGGTGCAATGCACAATCAACATGATGCAAAACATGTCATGATATGCGATATGTGATATGCAATGCGACAAAGCGCCCGGAAGGTAAATGATGAACCAGGCATCAACTTGGCAAACCAAGTATGCCACTGGAAATATGAGATGATTTCGTTGAAAACGATATAAAGATCACCGGAATCGGATGCACGGTTTGAAATGACAAGCAAAACAAGAATGGCACAAATCTGCCATTAACAGCAGGATGCCACTTAGCAAGCAACAATTAATTAAGCTTACTGCACCCAAACGTATCAACAAAGTACATGGCAGTGATCTACACAAGATGCTCGACAAAAGATGAGCACTGATCTACTGGCTAGTTCACAACATAACAGGTCCAAACAAGCATGGCAAAAGTGCACAAAATATCAGGCTGGACATGGCAAAAACAGCATCAGGTTGCAATGTTCAGAGCAACAAAACTACATGCTACAGGAACTTAAAATAGCAAAACATGGCATGGCATGAATCTACTCAAAGCATAGAACAAAAGTCCCTTACTGACCATAAGCCAAAAAGGATCAGAAAATATAGTAACACCCATGTCAATATTGAAAGTTTCGTTAACAGATTCAGCAACATGACATGTCAAAAACTGATAACGAGTAGGCATGTTTACAAGCTCAATGCACTCACTACAGAGCCTTATATGAAAAACTAAGCATACATACATCAAGAAGACATGGCATAGAAGACATACATGGCAAGAACAATAACATAGCATATATGGATCAACCACAACAACCTAGGCAAAATTGAATAACATGTAAACAATCTGCCAGGAAACATTTGATAGCAAAAGTAGAGCTCGATTGACTCAAGCTTATGGCACTCCATAATTGCAAACAAAGGCATGGATGGATAGAGCAAGACATGTTTTACAAAACATCCTTACTGAAGTATCTCAAAATATGCATAGATCTCTCGGTATCATCAAGTTAACATGGCATCAAAATCAGCTAAAACAGGGCTGAAAACAGCAACATCCGGACACCTACTTTGCATGCTTGTGCTAGTCACCACATAGATCACAAAAATACATGGCATATACCCCTGGAAATATGGCATGACATATTTCAAAACACATGTAGGACTCAAATTCATAGGGTGCACACATTAATCATGGCAAAAATAACAAAAGTGCAAGTTCTGTTAAGAAACAGAAACTAACATCACATAGCATTCTTCCAACAGCATTTCGGGCATCAAGATGAGCTCAAATGAAAATGATGCAATGGAATGAAATGATCTACTCTTCGAGACGAACATTTTGATATATTATATGCGCAAAATGGAGCTACGATGGCAGAGATATAGCACGTTGAAAATGCAACAAAATAACAATAGATGCAAAATAACTTAGAGAAAATTAGGAGGGGGAAGAGAAGTCAACGGGCGGGCGCGCGAACCGAGGTCCGATCTGGATCGGCGACGGCGGCTCACCGGAGCCCTCCGCGCGAGGAGGAGGAAAGGTGGCCGGGTTCGCCGCCGGGAGGAGAGAGCGGCGGCACTTCCACGCGCGGCGGGCATGGATCATGGATACACGGGCCGCATGGAATAAGGCTACGGAGTGGCGTCCGGAGCTCAAGGCGGCGCGTGGCGGCGCGGTGGGCGCATGGCGGAGGAGCGCGCCTGGGCGGCGTAGCGGGCGGCGCTGACAGAGTGGGCGCCCATGATTGGGCGAGTGGCGGCGCGTATTTTTGTCCGGAGCGCGACACGTCCACAAGCTGAGAGGAAAAATCTAGGGTTTCGGGGAAGTTTGATCCGCGAATTTGGACGGGGAGTTTGCTTAAATAGGCATAGAGGGAGCTAGGAGAGTCCAAATGAGGTGTAGAAGTACGCACACGATCGTGGATCGAACGACGGAGAGCATGGAAGTGACTTAGATGGGTTATTGGGCTGTTTTGAAGGGGTGTTGGGCTGCAACTTAAAAGAGGCCTTTGCGAGAGTGCGGTTAACCGTTGAGTACCAAACGAGCTCCAAATGACCAACTTGACCGGTGGTCTACGGGTGGTATACCAAGGCCAGTAGACAAACCTCGGTCCATTTCGAGAAGGTTTAATACCCGCACACGGAAAATGTAAAAGGGACCGCGGGAGATAGGAGTGCTTATTGCAAAACGGACAACGGAAAAATGCTCGAATCATGAGACGAACACGTATGCAAATGCGATGCACATGATGACATGATATAAAAATGCATGACATGGACAAAATGCAAAAAGAAGAAAACCCAACCACGGAGGGAATATCATATCACAATGCCGAAAATGGCAAGAGTTGGAGTTACAAATATGGAAAGTTACTCCGGGTGTTACAACACTCCACCACTACAAGAGGATCTCATCCCGAGATCTAGGACTGAAAGAACTCCGGATATTCGAACGGAGGTGGTCCTCGGCCCCTGTGCAGCTTCTCGCTCGAATGGTGTGACCACTTCACTTTCAGGAATTTGATTGACTTGTTGCAGTCTTGGCGCCGTTTCTTCAAGAATAGCAACGGGTGCTCATGATAAGAGAGATCTTCTTGAAGGTCAACCTCTTCAAGTTGATAGTGCTCAGGAGTCTTGAAGCACTTATAAGGTTGTGACACATGGAACACATCGTGCACGCTTGCAAAGTTGGATGGAAGCTTCGTTGATAGGCGTAGATCGCTTTTGCCAATGATCTTGAAAGGACCCACGTATCTAGGGCCAGCTTCCCTTTGATACCGGGTTGACGAGTGCCTTTCATTGGAGAGACGCGGAGGTAGACATGGTCTCCGATTTCAAAAGCCACATCACGGTGCTTATCATCATAATAGCTCTTCCGCGCGCGATTGCACGGCTTTTGAGATTCTCACGAATGACTTGGCACATTTCTTCCGCTTCGTGGATCAAGTCATTGCCAAGAAGTTATGCTCAATTGCCCTCGCACCAATTGAGAGGAGTACGGCACTTTCTCGCCATAGAGAATTTCGAATGGGGCCTTGCCCAACTCGCTTGGAAGCTGTTGTTGTAGGAGAACTCGCATATGGAAGACAATCTTCCCACTTCATACCGAAGAAATGACACAAGCCCCGAGCATATCTTCAAGGATTTGATTAACTCGCCAACTTGGCCACTTGTCCGAGGATGGAAAGTTGTGCTGAAACGAATGTTGGTGCCTATGGCCTTCCTCAAAAGAATCCCAAAACTTGAGGTAAAGATGCTGCCACGGTCCAAGAGATCACTTGTGGAATGCCGTAAGGAGACAATCCTCGAGGTGTATAGCTCGCCAATCGAAGCTGCTGTGATGGATTCTTTGATAGGAAGAAAATGAGCCACTTTAGTAAGCTTGTCAATGACAACGAAGATAGCATCATTTCCACGCTTGGACTTTGGAAAACCAGTCACGAAGTCCATCTCAATATGATCAAACTTCCATTCAGGAATAGCAAGAGGTTGGAGGAGACCAGCTGGTCTTTGGTGTTCGCGCTTCACTCTTCTGCAGACATCACACTCATTCACTTAATTGAGCAATTTCGCTTTCATTCGAGTCCACCAATATGACTACTTGAGATCATGGTACATCTTCGCATTTCCGTGATGAATGGATAGAAGCTAATTGTGAGCCCTCGCTCATAATGACTTTTCTCAGATCATCCTTAGGAACCACAATCCGGTCCTCAAAGAAAAAGAGTGTCTTTGTCATCAATGTGGAAGCACTTATACTTGAAATGCCCTTGTCGATACCACGCTTCACCTTTTTCACCATGGCATCCGTAAGTTGAGCCTCACGAATCTGATCTTCCAAAGTAGGAGAGACTATGAGGTTGGCAAGAAAGCCTTGAGGAACAACTTGAAGATTCAGCTTATGAAAGACATTGATCGGTCTTCCCGGTAGAAGGAATTATCCTTCGCTGACCGTGAGAGCTTATAATGGCTAAGTTGGGACACCCCTCGCAGGTAATATCTTTCAAAGCCGTGGCCCGCGTTATGAGGCAGATGGGAATTTGTTAATGTCCGCCAGAAAACCCAAGTTGACCTCAAATAAAATACACATCAATCAGCGTGTGTAACCGGATGGTCTCTTCTCGGCGGAGTCCGGGAAGTGAACACGGTGTTGGAGTTATGTCTCGACGAAGTAGTTCAGATCACTTCTTGATCGCTACTAGCTTCACGTCTGCTTTGCTTCTTCTCGCCTCTTTATGGCGTAGCCACCATATATGCTAGTCGCTGTCGCAGCTCCACTTTACTATCCTGTCCTTCCTATAAGCTTAAATAGTCTTGATCTCGCAGTGAGATTGTCGAGTCCCCGTGACTCATGATACTTCCAAAAAGTTGCAGGTGTCCGACGAGGCTGTGCAGGTGACTCAACCGAGCTCAAGTGGGAGTTCTGACGAGGAACGTGGTCGTTACTTATGTGTCTTTCCCATGATCAAGAGTGGTGCCTCAGCTGGGACGATCGGGATCTGTAGCATTTGGGGTATCTTCTTTTTTATTTTGGTTCCGTAGTCGGACCTTGAGTGTACTCTAATGATGGATGTTTATTTATGTATTGTGTGAAGTGGCGAATCAGAAGCCAACTATGTATCTTTCCCTTATTTATTACATGGGTTGTGTGAAGATTACCTCACTTCATGGTACATTGCTTTCAATGCGTTATGTTTCTAAGTCGTGCTCTCACACGGGAGATATAGCCTTATCAAGGGCGTATACATAAGGCCGAGCCTTCCACCCTTTACCAAGTATATAGATGCATTAATAATATAAGATATATTGTGATATCCTCAACAAGTAAACATGTTCCAACAAGGAACAACATCTCCGTGTTCCAACAAGGAACAAACTTCATCTTCACCTGCAACTAACAACGCTTATAAGAGGGCTGAGCAAAGCGGTAACATAGCCAAACAACGGTTTGCTAGGAAGGGTGACAAAGGTTAGAGGCTGACATGGCAATTTGGGATGGCTTGAGCAAAGAAGTGATAGGTAACGAAAGCATAGCGATAGAACGAAGCAACTAGCATAGCAATGATAGTAGTGAGATCCAGGGTAGAAGGTCATCTTGCCTGAAATCCCGCAAGGAAGAAGAACGAGTCCATGAAGAAGATGAAGCCACTCAAGATTTAACCAAGCGTGAGACGAACTAATCCTCACGATCGCAGAACGAAACAGAACTAACAAGAAGAAGCACACAACATAGTAAACACACCACACATGAACATGACAAGATGCACAAACAAACATGATGCATGACAAGACTACATGAAGCTACTCATGGCAAGAGATGATGCAAACAAGAGCAACACGCCAAGGCAAGTTTAAATGAGGCCGGAGACAAACATATAAGAATTGTAGAAGTCCTCATATGCAAATTTCGAAATTGGTCCAGATCTGAATAAAACTTATGTTCAAGTTGTTAAACAGCAAGTTAAGATGCACCACGATGATCAACACGAAATTCTAGGCAAGTTACATATAAAGTTTATTAGATTCGAGCTTACTGCCTAGAAGATATGAGCAAAACAAGATAAACATGGCATTGATGCAAAATGCATAAAACATCAAGCAAACACCTCAAAACAAGGATGCAATATGATAATATGAAACTACATGCAAAATCAAGCAAGTTTCATATAGGCACACTCAAAACGGAGCAACGGTGCAACACATACACTCTATACAAGTCATGACAACAATCTGTCCAAAACAGCAACTAGGCATATTGCAAGCATCAAAACAACAAGCTACAGGACCTCAACATGATAACAAAAGGCATGGGCATGATGTAAAGGTAAAGCATTACAAAACATGGACACTGAGCTATCTCCAGAAATCACTAGAGCGTGCTCAAAAAGACATGGCAAGATTGCAAATAATAACAGTTTCAGACTTAGCAGAAATAACATCAAAGTTGCAATGTTTAGAGCAATCAAACAACATGTTACAGGAACTTATCATGGCAAAAAAGGCATGGCATGAATCTAATAATTGCATAGAACAAAAGTCCTTTACTGACCATAAGCCAAAATGATCATAAAATATGATGGCACCCCAGAACATGGCAAGTTATATTACGATTCATACATGGCGTAAAACAATAGTAGGGCATTGTTGGTGAGCTTGAACCACTCACCACAGAGCAATACATGGCATGGCAAGGCAACTCACATTAAGAAGACATGGCATAGAAGCTATACATGGCAAGAACAACATCATAGCATACACGGATCAACTACAACAACCTTGGCAAAATTGAATAACATGTAAACAATCTGCCAGGAAACATTTTATAGCAAAAGTAGAGCTCGATTGAGTCAAGCTGTGGCACTCCATAATTGCAAAAAAGGGCATGGATGGATAGATAATAACCATATGTTCAAAACATCCTTACTGAAGTATCTCAAAATAAGCATGGATCTCTGGTAGCATCAAGTTAACATGGCATAAAAATATCGCAGAGAATAGGCTGAAATCAGAACATCATGAAGCCTAGTTTGCATGCTTGTGCTTGCCACCACAGAGATCACAAAAATACATGGCATACACCCCTGTAAAGATGGCATGGCATATTACAAAAACACATGTAGGACTCCAAGTTCATAGGGTGTACACATCAATCATGGCAAAAATGACAAAAGTGCATGTTCGATAAGAATCTGAAACTAACATCACATAGCCCTCTTTCTAACAGCAGTTTCGGGCACCAAGATGAGCTCAAATGAAAATGATGCAATGAGATGAAATGATGTACTCTGCCGAGGCTAACAATTTACATATTACACGACGAAACGGAGCAGATGCAGAGAGTTATGGCACGATGAAAATGCATGAAAATATGCACGATCCGGGACTTAGGCGAATTTATACCCTCCGAAGTCAACTCTGGATGGAGATATTCCGGACGCTGGGGATCCTGCTTGTTTGCCTCCTGGTGGATCTGATCCACTCTCTCTCCGCCAGGCGAGCGGGCGGTTCCGCGAGGATCTCCGCGAGGAGGAGGTCGGAGGAGGCACGGAGGTGGCCGGGAGGCCGGATCCGGCGGATCTGGGGCGCGGAGGCCGCGTAGGTCGGAGGAGAGACCCGCCCGGCGAAAGTGGGCAAGATGGGCGGCGGCCGGTTGAGGAGAGAGGCGACAAGGTCGAGTGTGGCGGCGCGCTGCCGGCGAGGGGACGCCATGGAGCCGCTGGGAGGCGACGGCAGGCCTGCAGGCAGGATGGGCGGAGCCGGGCCGTCGGCGCTGAAGCGTGAGGCGGAAGGGCGGGGGTTTGAGGTCGACGGCAGCTGGGACCGAGGCGCGGGCGCGGGCGCGAGGCGAAGTATGCGAGCGGAAAGCGTCAGCGGACGCTGCTGGTTGCGGCGCGGCGGGCGGTTTGTCCGGGCGTGGGCGGCTCGGGTTTTGATGGTTTCAGCGGCTCAAGTACAAGTGGTGGAGAGAGAGAGGACGAGGTGGCGGCGCGCGAGTGGCTGGGGCGGCGGGTTGTTGACGTGGCGTCCGCGATGGCCGGAGAGAAAGTGGCTGCCGCGGATATGTCTCGCTAAGCGCGTACGTGACCGTGGTCGCGAGGATGAAGATGGCGTAGGGTTAGGTGGATTCGACCAAAGCTGATTTCGGAGGGGGAGGTGTTTATATAGGTAGAGGGAGCTAGGAGAGTCCAAATGAGGAGCGGTTACCACGCGATCGCGTGGATCGAACGAATCGAGAGCATGGAGGGAGTTTGCTGGGTTTTGGGCCACTTTGAAGGTGTTGGCTGCACACAAAAGAGGCTTTTTACTTGTTATCTTGCTAACTGCTGGAGTATCAAATCGAATTCTCCAAATGATCCGAAACTTGACAGCGCGGTTCACCGGTGCTATACCAAGGTCAGCTTGACAAACCCGGTCCATTCCGAGAAAGTTTAACACCCGCACATGAAAAGAGGTAAAAGGCGCCGGGGACATGGGAGTGCCGGATTGCAAAACGGGACAATCGGGAAAAATGCTCGAATGCATGAGGCGTAACACAAGATGCAAAATGAAATGCACATGATGACATGATATGAAATGCAGATGATGACATGGCAAAATGCAACACGCAAGCAAATGATAAGGCAACAACGACGTAATAATCGGGCATACACCGGCGATTTAATCCGAGCGTTATAAGTATCCTTTCCTTAGACCATGAGATCGTAAACTCCTGGATACCATAGGAATGCTTTGGTGTACCAAACGCCACAACGAATCGGGTGACTATAAAGGCATACTACGGTATCTCCGAAAGTGTCTGTGGGTATGACACGGATCGAGATCTGGATTTGTCACCCATATGACGGAGAGGTATCTCTCGGGCCCACTCGGTAATGCATCATCATAATGAGCTCAAAGTGACCAAGTGTTTGGTCACGGATCATGAATTACGGCATTTGGTAAAGTGACTTGTTTGTAACGAGATTGAACGAGGTATTGGGATACCGACGATCGAATCTCTCGGCAAGTAACGCATCGATTGACAAAGGGAATTGTATACGGGTTGCTTGAATCTCGACATCGTGGTTCATCCGATGAGATCATCGGAACATGTGGGAGCCAACATGGGTATCCAGATCCCGCTGTTGGTTATTGGCCGAGAGCTGTCTCGATCATGTTCCAGATGATTCCCGAACCCGTAGGGTCTACACACTTAAGGTTCGTGACGCTAGGGTTATTAGGAAGACTTGTATGTGATTACCGAATGTTGTTCGGAGTCCCTGATAAGATCTTAAGGCCACGAGGAGTTCCGAATGGTCCGGAGGTGAAGATTTATATGGGATGTTGTCATAAGGTCACCGGAAAGTTTCGGGGCATATCGGTATTGTACCGGCCACTGGAGGGGTTCCGGGTCCACCGTGAGGGGCCACCTCCTCCGGAGGGCCTCATATAATGAAGTGGGCAGGAACCAGCCCTCAAGGGCTGGGCGATCCCCCTTGGGCCCATGCGCCTAGGGTTGGGAAACCCCAGCGGGGCGCCCTGCTTGGGGGCAAGGCCTCCTGGCCGCCGCCTCTAGATCTCATCTATAGGGGTCCGCCTCTTCCCTATAAATAGAGGGGCGAGGGAGGGCTGCAAACAACATCCAAGCATGCAGCCCCTCCCTCCCAACACCTCTCCTCCTCTCGCGTGAGCTTGGCGCTCTCCGCCGGAGAACTGCCACTCCATCACCACCACGCCTGTCTGTGCTGCCTGGAGCCTTCTTCTCAACCTCTCCTCCTCCCTTGTTGGATGGATAGGTGGGAGACGCCATCCGCCCAGACGTGTGTTGAACATGGAGGTGCTGTCTGCTCGCACTTGGTCATCGGTGATTTGGATCACGACGAGTACGACTCTCAACCCCGCTTCTTCTGAACGCTTACGCCACGACCTACAAAGGTATGTAGATGCACTCCTATCACTGCTGCTAGATGAACTCATAGATGGATCTTTGTGAAACCGTGAGGAATTTTTTTATTTTCTGCAACGTTCTCCAACAATGGCATCATGAGCTAGGTCTATGAGTAGTTCTCTTTGCACGAGTGGAAAACAATTTGTTGTGGGCGTAGATGTTGTCAACTTTCTTGCCGCTACTAGTCTTATTTTGCTTCAGTGGTATTGTGGGATGAAGCGCCTGCACCGACCTTACACGTGACGCTTACGTGAGACAGGTTCCACCGATCGACATGCACTAGTTGCATAAGGTGGCTAGGGTGTCCGCCTCCCACTTTAGTTGGAGCGGATTCGATGAAAAGGGTCCTTATGAAGGGTAAATAGAAGTTGACAAATCACGCCAGGCTTTTTCAGAGGTAAGAAAAAACGTTCTTGCTAGAACCCTATTGCAGCCATTAAAAAGATGCAACAACAATTAGAGGACGCCTAACTTGTTTTGCAGCAATTGTCTTGTGATGTGATATGGCCAAAAGTTGTGATGAATGATGAATGATATATTGTGATGTATGAGATCATGTTCTGTAATAGGAATCACGACTTGCATATGTCGATGAGTATGACAACCGCAGGGAGCCATAGGAGTTGTCTTAATTATTGTATGACCTCAGGTGTCATTGATTCAACGCCATGTAATTACTTTACTTTATTGCTAAACCGTTAGCTATAGTAGTACAAGTAATAGTTGACAGCAACTTCATGGAGACACGATGATGGAGATCATGATGATGGAGATCATGGTGTCATGCCGTGACAAGATGATCATGGAGCCCTAAGATGGAGATCAAAGGAGCTATATGATATTGGCCATATCATGTCACTACTATTTAATTGCATGTGATGTTTATTATGTTTATGCATCTTGTTTACTTAGAACGGCGGTAGTAAATAAGATGATCCTCATAATAATTTCAAGAAGGTGTTCTTCTAATCGTGCACTTGCTAAAGTTCGTCTGCTCAAGCACCACGGATGATCGGGTGATAGATTCCACGCTCACATACAACGGTGTAAGACAGTTTTACACATGCAAAACACTTAGGTTAACTTGACGAGCCTAGTATGTAGTGCACATGGCCTCGAACACAGTAGACCGAAAGGTCGAACATGAGTCGATGGAAGATACGATCAACATGGAGATGTTCACCGATGATGACTAGTCCGTCTCACGTGATGATCGGACACGCCTCAGTCGACTGGATCATGTAACACTTAGATGACTAGAGGGATGTCAAATCTGAGTGGGAGTTCATTAAATAATTTGATTAGATGAACTTAATTATCATGAACTTAGTCTAAAATCTTGCAAAATGTCTTGTAGATCAAATGGCCAACGCCATGTCAACATGAACTTCAACGTGCTCCTAGAGAAAACCAAGTTGAAAGATGATGGCAGCAACTATATGGATCGGGTCCGAACCCGAGGATCATCCTCATAGCTGCCAAGAAAGCATATGTCCTAGAAGGACCGCTAGGTGAAGCACCCTATCCCCAGAGAACCAAGACGTTATGAACGCTATGCCACGCGTTGATGATTACTCCTCGCTCAAAGTGCATGCTTTACAACTTAGAACCGGGCTCCAAAGCATTTTGAGCAACACGGAGCATATGAGATGTTCGAGGAGCTGAAAATGGTTTTCCAAGCTCATGCCTGTCGAGATATGAAGTCTCCGACAAGTTCTATAGTTGTAAGATGGAGGAAAATAGTTCTGTCAAGGAGCATACTACTAAATGTCTGGGTTGCACAACCGCATTCTGTCCCAGCTGGATATTAACCTCCTGACGAGGCGGTCATTGACAGAATCCTTCAGCCTCCCACCGAGCTACAAGAGCTTTGTGATGAACTACAATATGCAGGGGATGGTGAAAACTATTCCTGAAGTATTTTCAATGCTGAAGTCAGAGGTAGAAATCAAAAGGAACATCAAGTTGATGGTCAATAAAAACCACCAAGCTCAAGAAAGGCAAGGGTAAGAAGAACTTCAAGAAGGACGGCAAGGATGTTGCCGCCTGCAAGCCAGTTGTCGGGAAGAAGTCAAAGAATGGACCCAAGCTCGAGACCGAGTGCTTTTATTGCAAAGGAAGGGTCACCGAAGCGGAACTGCGCCAAATACTTAGCGTGCCAAGAAGGCCGGGCAACACTAAAGGTATATGTGATATACATGTAATTGATGTGTACCTTACCAGTGCTCGTAGTAGCCCCGGTATTTGATACCGGTGCCGCTGTTCATATTTGTAACTCACAGCAGGAGCTGCGGAATAAGCGGATACCGGCGAAGGACGCAGGTGATGATGCGCTGCCGAATGGTTCCAAGGTCGATGTGATCGCCATCGCACGCTTACCTCTACATTTACCAATGGATTAGTTTTAAACCTCAATAATTGTTATTTAGTGCCAAGTTTGAGCATGAACATTGTATTAGGATCTCGTTTAATACGTAGATGGCTACTCATTTAAACCGAGAATAATGGTTGTTCTATTTATATGAGAGATATGTTTTATTGTCATGCTCCGCTGGTCAATGGTTTATTCTTAATGAATCTCGAACGTGATGTTACACATATTCATAGTGTGAATACCAAAAGATGTAAAGTTGATAACGATAGTCCCACATACTTGTGGCACCGCCGCTTTGGTCACATTGGTGTCAAGCTTATGAAGAAGCTCCATGCCGATGGACTTTAGAGTCTCTCGATTATGAATCATTTGACACATGTGAACCATGCCTTATGGGCAAAATGACCAAGACTCCGCTCTCCTCGAACAATGGAGCGTAGCAACCAACTTATTGGAAATCATACATACCGACATGTGGGTCCAATGAGCGTTGAGACTCATGAGGATATCGTTATGTTCTCACCTCACCGATGACTTGAGTAGATATGGGTATGTCTACTTGATGAAACACAAGTCCGAGACCTTGAAAAGTTCAAGGAATTTCAGAATGAGGTAGAGAATCAACGTGACCGAAAAATAAAGTTCTTACGATCAGATCGTGGAGGATAATATTTAAGTCGCGAATTTGGTACGCACTTAAGGAAATGTGGAATCGTTTAACAACTCACGCCACCGAACACCTCACAGAACGGTGTGTCCGAATCGTCAATCGCACTCTATTGGATATGAAAGCGATCTATGATGTCTCTTACTAATTTACCGCTATCATTTTGGGATGCGCCTAGAGACAAAATTACATTCACTTTAAATAGGGCACCGCCTAAACCGCTGGAGACGACACCGATGAATTATGGTTTGGGAAGAAACCTAAGTTGTCGCTTCTAAAAGTTTGGGGATGCTATGCTTATGTCAAGAAACTTCAACCTAAAAAGCTCGAACCCAAGTCGGAAAATGTGTCTTCATAGGATACCCTAAGGAAACCATTGGGTATACCTTCTACCTTAGATCCGAAGGCAAGATCTTTGTTTCCAAGAATGGATCCTTTGGAAAAGAGTTTCTCTGAAAGGAGTAAGTGGAGGAAAGTAGAACTCGATGAAGTACTACCTCTTGAACCGGAAAGTAGTGCAGCTCAGAAAATGTTCCGTGGTGCCTACACCAACCGGAGAGGAAATTAATGATGATGATCAAGGTACTTCGGATCAAGTTGCTACCGAAGTTCGAGGGTCCACAAGGACACATTCCACACCAGAGTGGTATGGCAACCCTGTCCCGAAATCATGTTGTTAGACAACGTGAACCTTCGAACTATGAAGAAGCGATGGCGGCCCGATTCCAACAAATGGCTTGAAGCCATGCAATCCGAGATAGGATCCATGTATGAAACAAAGTATGGACTTTGACAGACTACTTCGATGATCGGCAGCTTATAGAAAACAAATGGATCTTTAAGAAGAAGACGGACGCGGATGGTAATGTTACCATCTATAAAGCTCGACTTGTCGCTAAGGGTTATCGCAAGTTCAAGGGGTTGACTCACGATGAGACTTTCTCCCGTGAGCGAAGCTGAAGTCCGCCTCAATCATGTTAGCAATTGCCGATACTATGATTATGAGATATGGCAATGGACGCCAAAACGGCATTCCTTAACGGCTACCTTAAGGAAGAATCAGATATGATGCAGCCGAAGGTTTTCTTAATCCTAAGAATGCTACTAAGGTATGCAAGCTCCAATGATCCATTTATGGGCTGGTAAAAGCATCTCGAAGTTAACATTCGCTTTGATGAGATGATCAAAGTTGCTAGTTTATGCAGACTTATGGAGAAGCTCATGCTATAAGAAAGTGAGTGGGAGCTCAGAGCATTTCTCATATTATATGTTGATGACATACTTTGATGGGAAATGATATAGAACTTTGGACAACATTAAGGCCTACTTGAATAAGAGTTTTCAATGAAGGACCTTGAGAAGTTGTTTATATATTAGGCATCAAGATCTATAGAGATAGATCAAGACGCCTCATAGGTCTTTCACAAAGCACATACGCTGATAAGATATTGAAGAAGTTCAATATGGATCAGTCAAAAAGGGTTCTTGTATGTGTCGCAAGGTGTGAAATTGAGCTCGCTCAATGTCCACCACGGCAGAAGATATAGAAGAGATGAGTGTCATCCCCATGCCTCAGCCATAGGGTCTATTATGTATGTGTCATGTGTACTGCACTTGATGTAAACCTTGCCGTAAGTTTGGTAGGAAGGTACCAAAGTAATCTCGCAAGGAACACCGGACACGGGTCAAGAATATCCTGAAGCACCTAAAAGGACTAAGGACATGTTTCGCTTATGAGGTGACGAAGAGCTTCGTCAGAAAGGTTATGCCGACGTTAGCTTCGGCACATGATCCGATGACTCTAAGTCACAAACCGGACACGTGTATATGTTGAATGGTGGAGCAGAAGCTGGTGCAGCTGCAAGCAGAAAGGCCGTGGCGGGATCTACATGTGAAGCGGAGTACATGGCAGCCCTGGAGGCAGCGATGAAGCAATTTGGGTGAAGGAGTTCATCACCAACCTAGGAGTCATACCCGCGCGTCTGGGGCCGCATCAAACTCTTCTATGACAACACCGGAGCTATTGCACTTGCTAAGGAGCCCAGTGTTCACAAGAAGACCAGGAACATCAAGCGCCGCTCAACTCCATTCGTGAAAATGTTCAAGATGGAGACATAGAAATTTGTAAAGTGCATACGGATCCGAATGTCGCAGATCCGCTGACTAAACCTCTTCCACGAAAGCAAAACATGATCAACACCGTAACTCTATGGGTGTTCGATTCATCACAATGTAACTAGATTATTGACTCTAGTGCAAGTGGAGACTGTTGGAAATATGCCCTAGAGGCAATAATAAAAGGATTATTATTATATTTCCTTGTTCATGATAATTGTCTTTATTCATGCTATAATTGTATTATCCGAAAATCGTAATACACGTGTGAATACATAGACAACAACATGTCCTTAGTGAGCCTCTAGTTGACTAGCTCGTTGATCAATAGATAGTCATGGTTTCCTGACTATGGACATTGGATGTCATTGATAACGGATCACATCATTAGAGAATGATGTGATGGACAAGACCCAATCCTAAGCATAACACAAGATCATGTAGTTCGCTTGCTAGAGATTTTCCAATGTCAAGTATCCTTTCCTTAGACCATGAGATCGTAACTCCCTGATACCGTAGGAGAGTGCTTTGGTGTACCAAACGTCACAACGAATCAGGGGTGACTATAAAGGTATACTACGGGTATTCTAAAGTGTCTGCTGGTTGACACGGATCGAGATCGGATTTGTCACCCGCATGACGGAGAGGTATCTCCGGCCCACTCGTAATGCATCATCATAATGAGCTCAAAGTGAGCAAGTGTTGGTCACGGATCATGCATTACGGCAGACGAGTAAAGTGGTTGTCAAGAACGGATTGAACGAGGTATTGGGATACCGACGATCGAATCTCGGAAAGTAACGATCCGATTGACAAAGGGAATTGTA
>JAHIAM010006307.1:0-33636 GCA_021605205.1 Aegilops longissima | reverse complement strand
CCATCTCCTTCCTGCCATCTCTGCCTCACGTACAGGTAACTCCGCTGTTTTTCAGATTTATTTCCGTAACAGATTTAGTTCCGCTCTTGTTTAGCTTATAACTTTTGATCTAGAAGTCCAATGATGCTGATTCTTTTATGCTAGATCACAATTTTCTTGTAGTTTCCAAAATATATAATTTGTCTATGTTTGGATTTATAAAATTGAGTTAGATCAGATTTTAATTAAAGCTTGTTTTGCTTATTCCGGGAGTTTCATAATAGATTTTTATTTAATTCTTTTTGCTCCTAGTTGCTTAATGAAATATTTTCTGTTTAGTTAACATAAACCATGATTAGATGATGTTAAGAAATTTTTGTTATATAAAACTATTTTTGTTGTTATTTGAAGTAGGAAAACTTTGAGTTGTTTTTTCTTTAAGTTTTCCTTTGGGTTTTGCTTTGTTGGTTTTGGTGTGTTACTTTGTTATGTTATGTTATGCTATGTGCTTATTATAGTTATTGTTTGCCTCGTAGAATTTCCGAGTGCGAAGATTGCTACTACGAAACCCTAGTTTTCAAGATCGCCAACAAGCCAAGTTCACTTTGACCATGCTTTCATACCTATGTTTTATTGCATATAGTGGCACCTTTGCAACAATCCCTCCAAGAGTGATATTGAATCTTGTAGTTGAGTAGTATGCATGAGGTAGGAACCCACCCCCCTGTTACCAAGCCCGGACGATATTTTATTTAATGCTACGCTATAGTAGACGGGTTTGTATGAGTACTGGAGTGGTGTGAGAATGGAGGATCTACGCCAATGATGACAACACCATGATGAAAGCTGCAAGGACTGCATCTTCAAGGCCTCAAGACTTCAAGACTCGAGACAGGAATTCAATACACACCACTGGGTGAAGGATTTGCTGACGGCACCCGGAGAAACCAGTGGTTGGCCGATGCATGGAGAAGCGCCATGACATCTTGCGGAAAGCTTCACCCTGACTCAAAGAGACGGAAGAATACTTCATGCCCGGAAGCTTACCTCGTGCAAACCGCAAGTCATTATGGGCTCGCTTGGTTGACCTTAGTTGTGACTCGGCTGGGACGGTACTAGTAGATGTAGAACTACGGTAGGATGGGTTGAGTACCGACAGTGGTCGAGGAACTCTTCGAAGACCATGTTTCGTCATCTTGTTCTCAAACACCTCAAGTGCGAGAACGAAAAGAGGGATCGAATCTTATGGTAAAGTGTACAAACCTCCGCAGAGGGTTTAAACCTAATCGATTAGCCGTGTCCCCGTTACGACAATTTGAGCATCCGGACTTGGATCTATTTCGAACTCTCAACACCGGATTGATAACTTAATTGTGGGCAACTTATGATGATTTTGGGCTATGAGACATCGGTTGGCGGAACCATGTCATGACAGAAAAACTCCATAGTACAGGCTTCATTTTATTCCTTTGATGTAGGTAAAATAAAACCAGCTTTACGCAAACAAAATTCAGATACAGAGCCATAAAGCCATATTGCATATAGTATAGTTTTATCATCCGCTTTTCTCATGTTGTGATCTTGCCGTACATTCAATGTAATGATTTCCACACGGCTGCAACGTATCATGTTGCAGATATTTCCTCGACGCAGTAAGAGTTACGATACAGGTTACGGGTCTACACTCAACCCGCCGATGGCGCTGATGGGACTCCACACCCGCTTGATTGTTTCCGCTGATTATTATGAGGTATATATCATTTTACGTTATTTATACATGTGATTGCACTTTGATATATACATTGATGTACTGTGTGCCAAAGATACTGATCCAGTGGATGGTACAAGAACACGTAGGCTTGACTGCTCGAGGTCGGGTCGCCACGATATGGTAACAGAGCACATGTTGACTCAGAGAACGTGACCCTAGAAAATGACTTAGTAATATGAAGACCCCAATAGGAATGACCTTTGTTTTGTACTACTCTTCGTAACACCTGATTCCTTTTATCGAACCTCCATATTTCAACTATAGATGGAGAGCTACATTCAAGAAAAGAGAACACTACGAGAAGGTTCTTGAGGTCCCTTCCTTGTGGAGCTAGTCAGCTGCTGAAGTTACCGATACCGAGATCAAGGCAACTAAGAGGACGCCCAGATCGGGGAGTCAAGGCCCAAGTTTTTGGTCGAAGAAGCCCCCAAGACTGCGTACATCAGCTTCGAACTATAAATGGTGACTGTGATATGGGCATCAACATCGCATTCCATGGTGCTATTGCACGCTTATGCTATCGCCATCGTATGCACTAAACTCACACTTTTGGAAGGATTGATGGCAGAAGTCTGATGGAGCAACTATTGCCTTGACGGAAGCGCAAAGATGAAGTTCTCCCACTTTTAGTGTACAATCAGGATCTGGAACAATACGCCAAGAATCTTCGATGGATCTCCGGAAGCCCTGTTCGACAATGAAGCACTACGAGAAGAGGTCAAGACTCGTAGACTCAAGGTAAACAAGCCGGAGGAGGAAAACCTCGAGATCTCGAGAATGCGCCAGAATCAAGAACAGCAGGACCATGTCTCATACAAAGGACGTTGAGATCCGTAAGCTCAAGGAACAACTTCAGATACACAGGTCGCCACAAGAAACTCCGTGTCGACAGAGAAAATCTAGCGTAAGAACCGGAGGAGATCAAGTCCACATGTATAGAAGCCCCAAAGGGACAATGACCAAGTTCCTAATAAATTAGCTTAGTAGTATCCCACCATGAGAGAAATAAAGATGAACGCTTCTCGATTTAAGTATCCGACCATACCAACTTATGTGGGTGGCGTATATCGTAGTATTGATTTAATAAATGAATGCTTGGTTGCTATTATTTTGTATGTTTATTGAATGGTTGGATAGATGCGATATTCAGAGGCTTGTATTTATTTCAACCATGAGAGACGAAGTTACGAAGAATGGTAGAAGGCCTTCATATGGGAACAACATCAGAATTGGAAACTCCCGAGCATTGAAGACCAAGAGATGAGGACTTAGAAACGAAACCATAGTAGAACGCCCATTACAAACGATAATTTTGTTGATGAGTGGGTAATTGCTTTCTTTTCTATCTCAACCAAACCCCGGAATCTTGAACCCATGGACAATGTAACACAAACTTTTCTCGAGACAATTGCAATTTCCCATGGAGATACATTCTTGTTCCGAGCACCCTCATATCCTACACATGCAGATGACAACCCTTTATGAGTCTTTCCTTAAGGGTCTCAAACGATCATGACCCGACAAGTGATCATGATTACCCAAGATCTTGAAGGACATGATGAAGCATATTCACCTTGAAGGAGATGCAGTCTACAAAGGCTACCCTTCATGCAAAAGGGAGTGGAATCTTTGGTATGTGGAGGTACACTCCACCGCTTGAAAGGAGTTTGCCAAAGAGGATGGGGCATTACTTTTTCATCTCACGGTGCCACAAGCAACTTTCTTCGACGCTGTTCGTGAAGCAGCCATGGAAGCCATACGCCGATCGGAGAAATACTTGAAGCAAGACTGCTATACTCAGGAATACCTAAGCCAAGTGCATGCAGAGATGATGAAGGAGAAGCTCAAGACCACCAGGATGAAAAAGAAGATTGAAGATTTCAAGGCTCATGTCGCACACTTCCAAAGGATCAAGAATCCTCGAGGAGGATAAATGAATAAAGTTGGAAGTAATGTCCACCATACCGAACCATGTGGGTGGCAGCATTTGTAATAAACTTTTGGAATTTGGATTCACGAAAATGATTAAGGATGTAATGAAAATTGATATGAGAATAATGAGATGTTATGGATAAACTTGTGCATTTATTTTGGTCATAGTATCAGAAACCACAGGATCAATGAAGAAAGAAATGTGTTATCCATGACGGTCCATAGAAGGAAGCTGGACAAAATAAGTTGAAATTTTGCTTTTGATATGATGGTATGAAGAAACAGTGTACAGATTTAAAGGAGGTGTAACAAGAGAGTTACTCCAAGGATGAGTTAAAGCTGCACTAGTGTTGAAGTGGGCCATAACCCATGTGCCCGTGGATTTTGAAAGGAAACCGATATAACCTTAATAAAGGAATAAATTGAGAAATCAGCAGTCCAATCAGCATACGCTTCATAGGAGATTACGCAAAACCTAAGAGTGATGAAGTAACGATAGATGTTTTGTTTGGCTTGCGTAAACTATGGATTTACTCGAAACCAGTCCGAGAAAAAGAGAAAATTCTGCAATGCTTGTGAGTATGCCCAAGTGTTAGAACACGTGATTCGATATTTACATATGTGGTAATGATTCAAGTACGGGATGGATTGGCCCCATACCGAGACTTCTATCATGAACTATCATATGTTGATGGAAAATCGAGAGCCTTGAAAACTTAGAAGAGTGTCGACGCGATAAGCCATAAAACCATAAAATGGTAGGACGATGGAACCCCATTACAGCAAACTGCTGCAAACGAGGTTATACGGTGAGGTTCAACCTGCACCTGCTTTCTGCAGGAGAAAACCATAAATTGTAGACCACCATGAGTGTTTCGATAGTTGTTTAGAATGGACACAGACTCATCAGCTAAGAAGATCCAGCCTTGATTTAACTTCAACCTTGACGAACCGACCTAAGCTTTTGAGGAAAACTCTATGCTTCTCGATGTAAGAGCTTTAATGAAGGAGCTATTGTAAGATATATGAAGAGACATACATTGTCAGCCCTCCAGAGGAAATATCTGAGTTTATTGGAACCATGACCTTGTTTTAAGTGTGGTAGCACCCCTGACCTTTCTCGACCAAAACATTTGCTAGGAGACCCCAACCCCTAACCTTTTCTTGTTAGTTTCTTCAATCTCGAGGACTAGATTCATTTTAAGTGTAGGTTTGTAACATCCCAAAATTCTAAATTTTGGAATGTTAATATAATTAATTGAATTGTTTGTTTGTTTGCTTGAGTGAATTAAACTTGAGTGAAATTTGAACCTTTTCAAAACTTTTGAATGAGAGGGAATAAAATGACTTTCCCTTCTCCGTAAATTCAAATTCATCCTATTAAAATCAATGAGAGAAGATGACATGACTTCTTCAACTATAAAGAATTTGAACGGAGTTTTGCAATTTAATTCTTTCAAATATTTGCACTTGCTTCTATTTTTCTTCCCGAGAAATACCCTAAAATAAATTCTTGCAAGCAAGAAAGAGCGGAGGAAAATGACCTCCAAAATCAGGGGCATTTTTGAAAATATTTGAGCCAAGAAAACCAAAGTTTTTATTTAAAATTATTTGCAAAACGAAATAAAGCCTTTAGGGATTTTCTGAAAACATTTTTTTAAGTTTTTATTTTGGCCGTGGAATAATGCTCATCATCTACATTTTATTTTTCTGATAATTTTAGTATATAAAACTCTTTATTCCAATTGATTTGATTTCCTTTTATTGTTTTAGTTTCCTAATTTTAAAAATAGGAATGGAATCGCTTTTATTAGGAAAACCTGCTGGCCCATTAAGCACTTTCCTATTCTAGCCCAACAAGAGATCATCTCCTTCTCTCTGCTTCCTCTCACGTTACAGAAGCTTTCCATGTCCATGGAGACAGGAAATTCCACCTTCCCGATCTCCCTCGTTTTCCATCCCAGCGCCCCGAGACCGCCTATAAACCCCCTCCTCTCCTCGCTCCATTTTTCCCATCACCACGCCTCCCTGCCTGTAGCCTTCTCGCCACCGTCCTCCTTTTCCTGCCTAGAACGCCACCAGAGCTCTCCTGAACCTCCCATCGCCCAGCGCCACCTCCCAAGCGCCACCCTCCTCCGCCACTCCCCACCTCGCCAAGCACTCCGGCCGAGCAGCCTCCACATCGCTGCCTCCTCCTGCCATCTCTGCCTCACGACAGTAACTCCGCTGTTTTTCAGATTTATTTCCGTAATAGATTTAGTTCCGTTTTGTTTAGCTTATAACTTTTGATCTAGAAGTCCAATGATGCTGATTCTTTTTATGCTAGATCACAATTTTATTTTAGTTTCCAAAATATATAATTTGTCTATGTTTGGATTTATAAAATTGAGTTAGATCAGATTTGAATTAAAGCTTGTTTTGCTTATTCCGGGAGTTTCATAATAGATTTTATTTAATTCTTTTTGCTCCTAGTTGCTTAATGAAATATTTTCTGTTTAGTTAACATAAAACCATGATTAGATGATGTTAAGAAATTTTTGTTATATAAAACTATTTTTGTTGTTATTTGAAGTAGGAAAACTTTGAGTTGTTTTTTCTTTAAGTTTTCCTTTGGGTTTTGCTTTGTTGGTTTTGGTGTGTTACTTTGTTATGTTATGTTATGCTATGTGCTTATTATAGTTATTGTTTGCCTCGTAGAATTTCCGGAGTGCTAAGATTGCTACTACGAAACCCTAGTTTTCAAGATCGCCAACAAGGCAAGTTCACTTTGACCATGCTTTCATACCTATGTTTTATTGCATATAGTGGCACCTTTGCAACAATCCTCCAGAGAGTGATATTGAATCCTTGTAGTTGAGTAGTATGCATGAGGTAGGAACCCACCCCTGTTACCAAGCCCGGACGATATTTTATTTAATGCTACGCTATAGTAGACGGGTTTGGTATGAGTACTGGAGTGGTGTGAGAATGGAGGATCTACGCCAATGACGATAACACCATGATGAAAGCTGCAAGGACTGCATCTTCAAGGCCTCAAGACTTCAAGACTCGAGACAGAATTCAATACACACCACTGGGTGAAGGACGGTTGACGGGCACCTCGGAGAAACCAGTGGTTGGCCGATGCATGGAGAAGCGCCATGACATCTTGCGGAAAGCTTCACCCAGACTCAAAGAGACGGAAGAATACTTCATGCCCGAAGCTTACCCTGCAACCGCAAGTCATTATGGGCTCGCTTGGTTGACCTTAGTTGTGACTCGGCTGGGACGGTACTAGCAGATGTAGAACTACGGTAGGATGGGTTGAGTACCGGATAGTGGTCGAGGAACTCTTCGAAGACCATGTTTCGTCATCTTGTTCTCAAACACCTCAAGTGCGAGAACGTAAAGAGGGATCAATCTTGTGGGTAAAGTGTACAAACCTCTCGCAGAGGGTTTAAACCTAATCGATTAGCCGTGTCCCCGGTTATTTACAATTTGAGCATCCGGACTTGGATCTATTTCGAACTCTCAACACCGGATTGATAACTTAATTGTGGGCAACTTATGATGATTTTGGGCTATGAGACATCGGTTACGGAACCATGTCATGACAGAAAACTCCATAGTACAGTGCTTCATTTTATTCCTTTGATGTAGGTAAATAAAACCAGCTTTTACGCAAACAAAATTCAGATACAGAGCCATAAAGCCATATTGCATATAGTATAGTTTTATCATCCGCTTTCTCATGTTGTGATCTTGCCGACATTCAATGTACTGATTCTACACGGCTGCAACGTATCATGTTGCGATATTTCCTCGATTTAGTAAGAGTTACGACACAGGTTACGGTTCACACTCAACCTCGCCGATGGCGCTGATGGGACTCCACACCCGCTTGATTGTTTCCGCTGATTATTATGAGGTATATATCATTTTACGTTATTTATACATGTGATTGCACTTTGATATATACATTGATGTACTGTGTGCCAAAGATACCGATCCGTGGATGGTACAAGAATACGTAGGCTTGACCGCCCGAGGTCGGGTCGCTAACATGTCGTTGACTTTGTCAAGGCGTGGCAGTTGACTGTGCCCACTGTCATCCACCCAAACCAGTTCTGGTCACCGACGGTGGATCCCACATGTCGGTTTGACCTAGACCCACTGTTGACTCTGCTGAGGTCAAGATGACCTAATGCGACGTAATAACTCTTTTTCTGGATTTATTTTAATTCAGGAAATTCCAAAAATAGTGCTAACTTCTATAATTCATAGAAAATCAACCGTAGCTCCAAATCAAATAAGTTATATATGAAAATGATCAGAAAATATGAAGAATCTGTTTATGCCATGATCATGCATGTTTGAACAAGTTAACCTCACTGAATATGACAAATGATGATTAGGGAAATTTATGAAATAACATTTGGAGTTGGAATTTGTTCTTGTTCGAGTTCCACTTCAATTAACTTGGCTAGATATTGCATTAGGTGAATTCAGCACTTAACATGACATGTCATTCATGTGAATGTGCATTGCATTGATTGTGTTCTTCCTTGTTTGCCGGTAATTGTCCCTCTCAAAGAGACGACGCATCGACGATGAATTCGATGACACCGATGAAGAACTATATTATCTTCGTAGTGCTGCAAGCAAAACCCCTTGTTCATTCCGACATAATCCCACTCTCTCGCCTCCTGCTCTATTTTACTGCATTAGGACAACAACGACTCATGTGTTACTTGTCATGTAGTTGAACCCTTTATCCTCTCTCTGATGACCTGTCATTCCACAAGAATTAGATGAAACCCACTAGCATGAGTAGGAGTTGTTTGAGCCATGTTGTGCCTACTCATTCATGCTTGTTTGTCATGCTTGCTACTACTTAGAGTTGAGTCAGTCTGATTTATCGGGATGAATCGAGGTGTGTGAACATGTCCCACTGTGGTGTGAGCTAAGTGTGTGAACACAATTTGGTAAAGGTAGCAGTGAGAGGCCATGTAGGAGTACATGGTGGGTTGTCTCATTGCAGCCGCCCTCGTGAACTGAGTTCTGTGTTTGTGATCCATGAAACAGTTACTACCACACATTGGGATCCTTAATTGACTCTCTCGGCTTCTTAACCACCCTTGTCCTCTCGTCCAGAGTTGCAAATAGTTTCTCGTGTTTGTAGGATATGTGTTGAGGCCGTATGAAGGCTGACCCTAGGGGTGGGCTATGATGCGGTAGATACACCGGCCCGTGTACCGAATGCCCGCTTGGTATCTCGGGAACCCTGCACACATCGTCGGGCTGTATGGGAAACCTCGCCGAATCCTCATGATGGAACCTGAATAGGCGATAAACCCGGACTAGGGACTTGAGTGTTTAGGTAGGTCAGGCCGACACCCACGCTGGGCTTCCGCTGAAAGTTACCGAGTACATGTCGTAAACGACGGTAAGTGGTGAGAGCGTGTGAAGAAGTACACCCTCGCAGGTTAATATGATCTATTCGAATAGCCATGTCCGCGGAGAAGGACTTCGGTTGCCTATATCAGTTCATAGACAAGTGAAAGTGGATACTCTAAAATGCGCAAGATAAGCGTGAGTGCTATGGATGGCTTCTCGTAGGGGAGACGGAGCGGTCCATAGTGGTGTATTGATATGGTGAATATGTGGACTCGTAGCGCCACCTCAAAAGAGTTACTTGCAATGTAGTTCAGATAGCATCGAGTCAAAGCTGGCTTGCCGCAGCCAAACTCCACCACCCCCTTTGTTGATAATGATGCATATGTAGATAGTTCTGATAAGTCTTGTTGAGTACGCTTGTACTCACGCTTGCTTATTTTATGTTTTTGCAGAGACGCTGGCCTCGCTAGTAGTTCCGCTTGGACTTCACGCTTAGCTTGTTACTCAGCCACGATCTTGTGCCTCGGCAGATCTCGGTAGATAGTCAGCTTCTTTCAGCCTTTTTCATTTTATAGTTGTCTGTACTCGCATATGTTTAGCTTCCGCTTGTGCTTTGACTTGTATGTTTCGAGTGCCGGGTCATGAGACCCATGTTTGTAATATCTCGCCTCGTGAGCCTAATGAATATATATTTGAGTCGAGAGTTATGTTGTGATGCTATCTTGTATTTACACATATTGAGCATATTGTGTGTATGTTTGAAATGCTTGGTATGTGTGGATCCGACAATCTAGTTGTTTATCCTTGGCAGCCTCTCATATGGGGAAATGTAGTCTAGTGCTTCCTGAGCGATAGTAGTCCGCCACAGCCCGTTCACCGAGTCCTCGCTAGCCCAAAGACTACTGCTGGACACTTGACTGGCTCGCATGTGTTTCATCGCTGCTCCTATGTCTCTGTCCTTCGAGGAAATGTCACGCGGTGATATTCGAGTCCTGCTTAGCCTGCTACAGCCCGGGATACCGGAGTCCTCATAGCCCAAAGCTACAGCCCGAATTCATACGCTGATGACCGACATGCTCAATGTGATTCATGTATGCTTGTCCCATGGGTTAGCGCCGCTTTGGGTTCACGACCAGCCATGTCGGCCCGGTTCTTGTCATATGGATGCTAGCGACGCTATCATATACGGAGCCAAAAGGCTAAAACGGTCCCGGCCATGGTAAGGCGACACCGTGGGAATACCGTATGCGAGGCCGCAAAGTGATATGAGGTGTTACCGCTAGGTCGATGTGACTTGAATCGGGTCCCGACAGCGCTGGTATCGTGAGCCTGACTTCAGAGGATTACCAAGCCAAACCGGTCGGGTTGTGTCTAGAAATGCTTTAGTTATGTAAGGGAATTGATTGTGAAGGAACGAAGGCTCTTTTTACTCCTTATACCTCATGGCCTTCCGATCCGAGTCATCCTCTTCCCTACGGGTTTAAGAACTAGGCTTCTCATCTATCTATTAGGATGACGTGTTACTAATCCATAGACTTTAAGATTGTTGGTTTTACGCCTCAGCTCAGCTTCCTACTATTTCTATATGTTAACCGTTGATCTCGAACCTTGATATGATGTTGTTAAGTGGCTATGCCACCATTTTGTATGATGTCTCAAATCTTTTTGAGCATTTACAGCCGTTATGCTGTCCGAGTCATCCCAGGTCTCTAAATAGTCTGATGCATTTGCAAATCCTTTCCTTACGCTCCCGATGTCCTTTTGGTCGTAATAAGCACACTAATCAGTAAATTGAGGTACTTTGTTGCCTCGGCGAGATGTTGGAGCTATTATTATGACCCTAGGTGTTTAGGAAGTCACCTAGTAATTTAGCAATGCTTTGTATCCCCAAAGGTGATGATTCTCGCCATTATTCTTGAAAGCATCCCGTGATGTTATTAGTTAGTAGGCATTCTATCCTCGGGTTCTTGAACCCTAGATTCACCCTACTTCATGTTGTTAGTATTTTCTAGTTCCTTTAGGATATTAGTAACCTTGCATTAGTCCTCGAGGTCCGTGGTATTTCCTTCTTCCAAATGCCATGAACCGCTTATGGCAGAAGTTCCTCACGAACTAAAGGATCACAATCAGAGTACTCTTGAGGAGTTCTCCATTTATAATTGTGTATCTCGCCAGCTTCTACTTTCCTGCATGGGTTATCCGGAAGAACCTGCTGAACTTGGAATCGCCCGGTTCTTTGTCATATGGATGCTAGCGACACTATCATATACGTGAGCCAAAGGCGAACGGTCCCGGCCTTGGTAAGGCGACACCTGTGGGAATACCGCGGCGGAGGCCGCAAAGTGATAAGGAGGTGTTACCGCCAGGTCGATGTGACTTGGAATCGGGTCCCGACATACTCATCCTGGAGGAGTCCCCGACCGGGCGGTGCCGGACGTTGACGGCGGCAAGTAGGACGCGTGGGCGATGGTGCTCCCGCTGCCGGTTGCCGCCGCTACATCCAGCGGTCAAGGTTCGCTGTCTGGCACGCCGCTATTGCGCCGCGAGAGGCGATTTGAGCGAGGGCGGCGACTTTGAGCTTCATCCCCGAAGACAAGCTTTCTCGCAGAGCGCTCGCACTTGGCGGTCATGGCGGATGTGGTGCCGTAGGAGGACGGCGCGCTATGGTGTGGAGGTTAGCTGGCGCTACCGCTTAAGTAGCGATTCCGTGAGGCCAAGCGTCCGGCGCGCCATTAAGTCGCCAGAGTTGGTTCTCGGCACCGGTGCCTCTTAACGCATTTACATACAAACGGACGGCATGAATGCGGCAGCTGGCGCCGATGGGAACGCACGCGCGACGACGAGGGACGAGGGCTTTGTGTGCCAGTAGTCAGCCAAGTATCGTGGCAACGTTGGAGATGCCTTTGCTCAAATGCGATCCCCGCATGTCATTGAAAAGCAAGACGACACGGCATGGTCTCGTGTCCAGAGGATGCAGTTGGTCGTATACACCACTCCGCTGACGCTGCCGCGCCTGCATCCTCGACGAGCCGGGTGTTGGGGTGTGTTTGGATTGTGGCCAAAGTGCACCTTACCAAAATTTTTGTCATACCCAAAGATTGTTCTTGTTTGATGGTTGCCATTTTTTGGCATGCCAATGAACTCTAGCCAACTCTAGTTCATTTTTCTTGCCAATGTCGGCCAAATCATGGGCAACCAATACCTCAACCAAACTTTTGGTCATGACCCGTAGATTGGTCTTTGTTTGATGGTTGCCATTTCTTTGGCATGCTAATGAACTCTAGCCAACTCTAGTTCATTTTTCTTGCCAATGTCGCCAAATCATGGGCAACCAATACCTCAACCAAAATTTTGGCTACCCAATGCTTTGATGGGGCAACCTTGGGCACAAACCAAACATACCATTGGTCATGCCACAGCACTAACGCCACCTCGCAAGACAATCGAAACCGACCGTGTCTAGCGATGATATGAGTGTGTCGCCATCGCTGTCGCCGTGTCCAGAGGCGGTGCTGGAGCTGCGCTCTGTTGGCCCCAACGACCCACATGAACGGTTGTCGACGGCAAGAAGGTCGGGCCAGCTCCTCCATTGACTAGTCTGCGCTTACATCGTCCCGACGGGTGTGCTCCACATGTCGATTTCCTGTTTTCCGCCATATTCGAAGGCCAATGTTCATGCATGATTAGGCCTTTCACTATGTAGGCCAAGCGAGACAACTTATTGTTTATTTGAGCCGCTCAAGTGTAATCATGTGGCTTTGCTTATTTCTCATTCCTCTCCAACCCTCTTTCTCCATCGATCATGTCGCCTCCAATGAGTCCATCCTCCCGCATGCCTCATTTGAACATTTCACGAGTATCATTCGCATGTACCCACCCTAGTCCTCTTTCAATAGATCTCCGACCCCGAGATGAAATCGAGAGGTAACGAGTGGGGCACGTGATACCTAAGGCAGATTCAAAATTTTGAACCGTGATCATAGCATCCGCAAATCATATATAAAGGGTATTCAATGTTCATTTCGCTTTTGAACGCATAATATACTCCCTCCCATCCTTTCTACTTTACATATAAGATTTATGTAGTCAAAGTATCTCTACTCGATCAAAAGGTATGAACATTCAACAACGCCCAATCAATATTGTTAGATTCAGACGCATTCTAGATTTGTACTTATATGGTTTCCAATTTGACTATTGACAAGATTAATAGTACATGAGATGTATAATGTGAAAATTATATCATTGAAACTCCTTTCACATACCTAAATTGACCGTATGCTTTGTGTAAGTTGCATGTCATATATTATTACTCTAACATTTGGTCAAAGTTAGCCTCAAAACGATTAGACCCTGTGATGCTTTGTGTAAGTTGCATGTCATAATATTACTCTAACATTTGTGTAAGTTGCATGTCATATATTATTACTCTAACATTTGGTGAAAGTAGTATAGTGGAAGTGGATTGTCGGTGTCAAACCGGCGGATCTCGGTAGGGGGTCCCGAACTGCAAGGCCTAGGCAGATGGTAACAGGAGACAAGGGACACGATGTTTTTACCCAGGTTCGGGCCTCTCGATGGAGGTAATACCTACTCCTGCTTGATTAATATTGATGATATGGGTAGCACAAGAGTAGATCTACCACGAGATCAAGGAGGCTAAACCCTAGAAGCTAGCCTCACGGTATGATTGTTGTTCGTCCTACGTACTAAAACCCTCCAGCTTTATATAGACACCGATAGGTTAGGGTTACACAGAGTCGGTTACAATGGTAGGAGATCTACATATCCAGACGCCAAGCTTGCCTTCCACGCCAAGGAAAGTCCCATCCGACACGGACTAAGTCTTCAATCTTGTATCTTCATAGTCCAGTGAGTCCGCCAACGGTAAGAGTTCGTTATCCGGACACCCCTAATCCGGACTCCTCAAGAGCTCTTAACCAGGCTTCAATGACTATGTCCGCACATTGATTGTCTTCGCATTATGAGGCGGGTTCTTCTCCAAATTCCATATACTTGCTTAATAGTGTTCGCTTCGATAAATGCTGCACTCGCTTCTACGCCCAATAATGGCCATCTTCCACGTGTTTGAATGAATGCGAACAGCCAGGTATTTTTACAATTACCCCCTAGCCACGCAAATGAGCCGCCTATAAAGGGGCAAGGATCTAGATCTGAGTCACACCATCCTCCTTTATGAAGCCATCAGAGCCCGACCAAAGCCCATTCCATCTTGGACAATGACGCTGCTCCTCTTCTCGGGGCCCAAATTCTCAGCCAGAAATTGGGAGAGATGCTCTTCCCACATAGCGAGCTAGTTATACTCCAAGCCAAGGGATTTCTCCCCGCCTTCATGGTTCCGGTTCGAGCCGGACTTGCCACCCACAAGGGCGGAAAGCAAGCGGAGAGCGCCCCGATCCCTCTAAAGGAGAGCGTTATGCTTCATCTCTTATCTAGTAAGAGGCCTCGGATTTCCCATCCATCCGCTTTCTCCGGGCTCTGGAGTTCTACGGCCTCCAATTGCACCACCTTACTCCTGCCCATCCTGCACATCGCGGGCTTCGTGGCCCTTTGCGAACTATTCTTGGGCGCCGAGGCTCATTTCGGACTGTGGAAGAGAATATTCTGCCTAGTACCCCGCTCTCATGAGGGGTCAATATATCAAGTGGGTGGAGGCGAAGCTATGGTGCATCGCCGACCGGATACCTATACGGAACCCCAAAGAAGGCGCCCAAGACCGGCTTTGAATGGTTTTATATGGAGGACGCCCCGCTGCCGGATCCTGCTCGGATCGGCCTTCCGGAGTTCAGCAATGCTCCTCCGAAGAAGCGCCTTGTCTGGCGCCTCGGATCCCCCGAGAGAAGATGACCGATGTCCATTATTTGATGAGCCAATAAGGTTACTGCTCATGCCGGATTGACCATGACAGGAGTCATGGCAATCTGCATTATGAGGGGAGTGCAGCCGCTCCAATACAGGGGCCACCCCATGTGGGACTTCAACGGGGAGGACGATGCCACCCGCCATGGCCGCAGAAGGGCCAGGATCGGTCACCAACTGGTGAAGATCTTGTCTCGCCATGTACAAAGGAGAGGAGGAGGATTTCCTTCGTGTCAACCCACTAAAGGAGTTTTCTTCAATAATCCTCGGCTGGGTAAGCAAACATCTTTGTGACCTGTCCGATCCATGTTCCCGTAGTTAAATATCTCATTTCATGGTTTTTATGCAGAACTGCGCCGACTGTGGAGAAGATACACAACCCGCCTCCACAACCCGAGGATCCGAGCGTCCTCGATCCGACCTCCAAGAGGATCCAGATATAACGGTGGAGTTGATCGACGGGTGTTCTACCAACTTAGCATCGACAACACTTTGGTAGCCATTACGCCTATTACCCCGAATACTTCCAGCCCCATAGGTAACTGGAGGCCAAGATCCCAAAACCCCGATAATGACCCATCCGTGCTTATTTTTTATCACCAGATACCAATGGTGTTTCGCAGGGGTTCCTTCGAGGCGGAAGTCGAGCCCAGCGCGCATCGCCAACAAGTAGCAGCGCCCCCGCAGGGTTAAAAAGAAGTGTTGTCCGGATCAAACTCCGCCGCAACGGTATAGTGTGTCACCATACTCCCCGGATTGATTCCTCGAAGGTGTATTAACGTAGATGCTCTTTTCAGAAAAAGAGCGCCGCGGACCGAGTCCGGAGAGATTGCCAATCGAACCTTCACCGCCAAGCTTCAAAGTCGGGTCCGAGGCCGAGGCGAAAGCACGAGACGCAGGCCGGATGCTCCTCCGATGAGGATGCCGACAGTTGTCCGCCACCAACTCCGAGGTGGAGAGCGCTTGAATCACAAAGGCCGCCGGACAGTTCTTCGTGACGATGTTTCTCCCAAGAGGCCTTGAATGCCTTTGATTCGAGATGCGCACTCCGCCGCCAAGATGGTCTAGCCAGAGCCACTTGAGCAAAGATGTAAAGGACATACGGTAAGAAAATCTGACAGCTTATATATGCCAAGAGTCCCCGAGACTTAAAATAGTTAGAATAACTGATTTAAGGATCATTTGTTATGTAGGATCTTATAGAAAAGAATGCCCGACTGTCCGAGGAGCTTGAAGAGTGCAAGGCCCAACTTGAGGCCGCACTAGCCGCTACAGGGGGAACTACAGAGGCCCCTCCGTAATATATGCTTTAAAAAATAGTTTATAAAGTGTGGGGTGTAACCGACCAAACATTGCAGATGGCGCCAGACTAGATCCGAGAAGCAACAGCTCTACGCCAATTAAAGGCTGGCGAGAGCGTGCTTACGAGGGTGCGGCAGAGAAGAATAACCTCCAAGACGCCAACACCAAGCTGGATGAGGAACTAAAGGACGTTCGTGCTCAGCTTGTCCGACCAGAAGGAGAATCGCGGCTTCGCCGCTGCATTTTCAGAAGTGCTTGAGCGAACTTTGAAAAGAGTTCGCGAGGAAGGCCACTAACATAAACATGTTTGTAGGTTTGCTCACAGGTCGCCCCGAGGAGGAGATGCCCAGTTCTTCGGGTGATCTTCTTCCCGACCATGCTACCAAGCACTAACGAGTCCGGCAGGTGATGAAAGGCATCGCCAAGCCTTGTGGCTATCTATCTCCCCGCCTCAAGGCATTGGGGAGCTGGCAGAGCGGCTTCAAGGAGCACGGTGGCGCTCCGCTATGGAAGATATCGGCTTCAAGCCGCCAAGGCGCCAGGAGGCTCGGGCCATGGTGAAGACGCTGTACACGGTTGTTGACCCAAACCACATGGCCGAGGTCGGACTCAGGGGGCCGGATGGGATGGAGATCCTCAGAAGTTAGTGTACGCCAAGTAGAATTGGCCGCCAAGTATTCCCAGCAAGATTGTAAATTAGATAGCCTATTAGATGGCATTGAGGAGGAATACAATGAGTCGAATTGACTATGTAAAAATATGACATGAAAATGTCTTCCAACCGGATTGTAGATCGCTTGTCGAAGCGGACCTTTTCGCTTCACCTCCGGACCCAATAGTCTGGAGTGTGTCCAATACCTTCGTGGTTATATAAGAACCGTGGTATGCATGGAGACAAGGCGAGGGGTCATTGTTGCTGTATCGCATAAGTGCCCAACTAGTTATGTTATATTACATGGGTAGTAAGAAACATCTTCCGTGAGAATAGTTCCGCTATGGGTTCCTTTTTCGATGCATGCCCTAAAGTGTATGTCAAGCTGCTATGAAAGCGTAAAATCATCCGGGGCAGATGGGTAAATAGTTAAAATCATCTTTCAGTTCACCGACCAATATTCCTTAAGAACGCTTAGCTGCTTCACCCACCGAGGTACACATCCGCTGACCCGGCAGTAGCAATCGCAGAGGTGCCCCTTTACCAGCTAGCCGAACAATCAGGAACGAGGGGTAAGCATGTGAGCCAGCAACCCAGCTTGGCCAAAACTTAAGTCATATCGATGCATATAATGGTGAATAAAAGGTACATGCGGAAGTTTAACACATGTGCTGGGCATGAAGCTCAGATAAATAAGCTTCGTTAAAGAAGCCCCTGTATAATGAGCGCGACAAGGCCAAGTGTAAAGTGAAAAGCGCAAACGAGCCTCTAGAGGCTACAAGAAGAAGAAGGGGAAGGAGAGAAATAAAAGACAGCAAAAGCAAAAATAAAGAATGCAGACGGAGGAAGGAGACGAACTTGGAGTCCGCACTTAGGCGAGAATCTTCGTGAGACGGGCTGCGCTCCATGGGTTCGCCTCGAGTCGGTTATCCGATGGTATGTTCACCGTCGACCTGGTCGATGATGAAGGGACCTTCCCATTTTGGGCTTGAGTTTGTCCTTTTTCTTGTCCGCAGGCGAGAACTAGTTCGCCAATGTTATAAGCTTTGGCCCGCATTTCCCTGCTTTGATATCTTCGAGCCGCTGTTGATAGAATGCGAACGAAGCTTTTGCCACGCCGCGTTTCGCCCTCCAATGCGCCCAAATTGTCCTGCCAATCGAGCTCGGCTTCTTTCTTCATACATGCGCACGCGTAGGTGAGTCATGTATTATGTCGCAGGCAAGACTGCTTCGCGCCGCACACCATGAAGAATGGTGTGAACCCGTAGTACGATTCGGCGTGGTCCGCAGCCCCAGTGAGCACGGAGTCGAAGCCTCGACCCAAAGGCGTGTTAGATTCCTTGAGGGACCGCACTAGTCCGGGTTTAATGTCGCCATGTTTGGACCGCTTGCCTGCTCGACGGCTGCTGGTTTGAGGGTGATAGACCGAGGCGAATCGAGCTTGATGCCCATGTTTTTGCACCATGATTTGACCTCATCACCGTGAAGTTGGTGCCATTGTCGTGATGATACCGTGGGGACACCGTAAAAGTGCACTACCCCGATATGAAGTCTATCACCGTCCGGATTCAGCCGCTTTAACTGGTTTGGCCTCTATCCATTTGGTGAATTTGTCCACCATGACCAATAGGTATTTTTGCTTGTGGGTTCCTCCCTTGAGGGGTCCAACCATGTCAAGCCCCTGCATCGCGAACGCCAGGTGATGGGTATATTTTAAGGGCGTGGCATGTGGCTTTGGTTAGCAAAAGGTGCAACCAACGATCGTTGGACTAAGTCCTCACAGATTCGCCCGGCCGTCGGCCAATAAAATCATGTACGGAAGGCCTTGCCTACAAGGGCCCTGGGCTGCGCGTGGTGCCCACCGAGTCCGCATGAATTTCAGCCAGAGGTTTCGCTTCTTCCTCTTCGGAGATACACTTTGAAGGACTCCGTAGTGCTTTTCTTATAAAGCTCTCCTCATGGACTTTATAGGCTTTAGAGCGCCGTATTATGCAGCGTAGCCTCATTTTGGTCTTCGGGAGTTCCTGCCTAGTTAGGTAGGCTAGGAATGGTTCCGCCCACGGGCGATAACCGCCATTATTTCATGAGCGGAGGGTGTTATCTCAGGGCGGAGCCTCCGTTGTGTCGTGAGTGTTCGCGTCAGCGTGTGCGGTTGGGTCCGGATTGTTATTGTCGGACTCTTCCCATAGTACGGATGGCTTGAACAGCCGCTCCAAAAAGATATTGGGTGGACGGCATCGTGTTTTGCACCGATGCTCCAATATATCCGCCACCTGGTTGTTATCCCGGCTATATGATGAAATTCGAGCCCTTCAACTGCGGTTGACATTTTTAGGACCGCATTGCGGTATACTGCCATTTTTGGATCTTTGGCGCCAAAGTCTCCGCTTATTTGAGGTATTGCAGGTTCAATCCCGCGCACCTCTAGGCGTTGAATGCCCATGGAGATCGCCATCCGGAGGCCGTGCGTAGGGCCTCAGATTCGCCGCGTTGTTGGAGTCCGATACATTATCTCAAGGACTTATGGATCGTGTCCCCGGTTGGGGACGCCAGACGACGCCAGCCCCCTGTGCCAGCCAACATTTTGGAGCCGCAAAGTGCATGATCCAATTGAGTATGCGCTGTACTTTTAGGGAGTTCGCTTAGTCCATTCGCCACGAAGTCGGCCAAACCTGCAACTTCATAGCTCGTCGTGGCTTATAAGTTATGTCGAATGGGAGTAGCTCTATGGCCCATTTAGCAATCCGCCCGTCACACACGGTTGTTTATAATGTCATTAAGAGGTGCTTCGAGGCTACCGCTATGGAACACTCTTGAAAGTAGTGTCGCAGCTTCCGGATGCCATGAACACAAGCAGATGCTATCTTTCGATAGTGTGGGTACCGACTTGCATGGAGTTAGGACAGTGGATACATAATAAACCGTTTTTGAATAGGGAACCGTGTCCGCCCGCTTTCGCTCGATAACGAGCACCGCTACCGACAACTTGATGTGTTGCGCGATGTATAATAGCATTGGTTCGCCTATGTTGGGCGCGCCAGACCGGATTTGTTGCCAAAATGGCCTTCATTTCTTCGAGTCCGCCGTATGCATCCATCCACTCAAGTGTTCGTGCGGCGGAGGAGGCGGTAAAGAGGTAATGCCTTTTCTCCTAAAGGGAGATAAAGCGGCATAGAGCCGCCAAGATCCCGGCAATTTTTGTATTTGTTTGAGGTCTCTTGAATATCCAATTGTGACAGAGCTTGAATCTTGGCTGGGTTTGCTTCAATTCCTCTACCGACACAATGAAGCCCAGGAGCTTTCCGCCGAACGCCAAGACGATTTTTCCGGATTGAGCTTGATGTCATATTTTCAAGATTGTCGAATGTGAGCCTCAAGTCGCCACTTGAGTTTCGACGTGTTTGGTTTTGACAATCACGCCATCTATATATGCTTCCACCATTTTGCCGATCTGGTTTGCCGATATGTCCGAATCATGCGCTGATATGTTGCACCGGCGCTTTTGAGCCCAAAGGGCATTGTGTTGAAGCGTGAACGGGCCGATGGAGTGATGAATGCTGTTGTAGCTTGGTCTGCTCCGCCATCTTGATTTGGTGGTAGCCAGAGTACGCTACGAGGAAGCACAATGAGTCGTGGTCCTGCTGTAGTGTCAATGATTTGATCAATTCGAGGGAGGGGAAGGGATCCTTGGGCAAGCCTTATTAAGGTCTTTGAAATCAACACATAGGCGCCATGATTTATCCTTCTTGGTACCATCACCAGGTTCGCTAGCCAGTCCGGATGTTCTATATCTCGATGAACTGCCTCCAAAAGTTTGGCTAGCTCCTTCCCATGTCTTGTCTCTTGGGTTCGAAAAGCGCCAAGAGCCTGCTTTGATCGGCTTGAACTTTTAGGATATTTAGGTTGTGCTCGCCACCGACGGGATTCCCGGCATGTCCAAGGGTGCCGTGCAAAGATGTCCCAGCTTTTCTTGTAGAAATTCTCGAGTGGGGCATCTACATCAGGTTTAATTGTGCCCGATGGAGGCCGCCTTTGCAGGTCCGCTGGTGGACTTGAATTTGACTATTTCACCCGCTGGTTTAAAAGAGATGGACTTGGATCTTTTATCAAGTATCACATCGTCCCTGTTCACCGTGGAGCGATCGCGTGAGTTCCTCGCCGCTAGGGCTTTATAGTGCCTCGAGGGCTAGTGCGGTTGTCTTATTTTCAGCGCTGAGTGCTATGTTCGGATCACTAGCGAGAGTGATGATTCCGCTGGGACCGGCATTTTAAGCTTCATGTACCCATAATGGGGTATAGCTTGAAAAATTGTGAATGCCTCTCGTCCTAATAAAGCATTATATCCGCTGTTGAACGGGCCACTTGAAACGTGACCTCCTCGACCTGTAATTGTCCGGGCGAAATAACACTATGTCCAAAGATGATTTTTCCCTGCAGCATGCTTCCCGACCGGGATTATTCTCTAAAGGTTGTGCTGCTTCGCCAATGCAATTCCAGTCTATTTCCATTTTTCGAGGGTTTCATAGATGAGGTTTAGTCGCTGCCGCCATCCATGAGTACCTTAGTAAGGCTAAAGCCGCCTACTATCGGGCCGAGGACCAATGCGGTCGGTGCCCGGCAGTTCGAATTTAGGTTCGCTACTAGCATTGAAGGTAATAGCCGTGTCACCCATGGATTTATTGTTGCTACTTGGTAGACTTCGCAAGGTTATGGAGTTGTCGCTGCATGTTATTTGATGCGAAAGTCTCAAGACTCTTAACACCGTATTGGTGTTGCTGGGCTGATTGAAGCTAGAACCTTTCGCCACTTTTGGCCACCTGCCGAGTATCCAACATGCTCAAGGCTATGAGTTGGAGTGGCGCCTCCGGCTATGAATTTTGCAGGTCCATTTAGCCAACCCTCCAAGACGGTTCCGCACTTTAGGGGTTTTGGTTTTTGGTATTCAACCCAGGTGCTTGATAATGATGCACCCTTTGTTCCGGACTAGGGATGTATTCGGGCCGGATTATCCCAAAATTTACTTTCGGTTTTCCAGCGCTTCCATCGCATAGTACTTTTGTACGATGGTCACCAAGTCAGCAAAGCGTGTAATTTCGCGACAACTTATGGCGCTAGGATTCCCTTGTCCATGCAATCATTGCAGAAGATTGGTATTGCATCCTCCTCTCGGTGGTCCTTTATCCTGCTCATAACTGTGGAGGAATCGCCCAAGAATGATGTATCTGCTTCAAGGGCTCTGCCGAATTCGAGAGATCGCTAATGTTTGGGTGGGCGGTGGCACTAAATCCGAACCCAGTCCAATTTAGGACTCAAGGGCCGGAAGTTTCAACTCGAAGTTTGGATTTTGAGTGCTATCCAATGAGTCCGACCCGCACCGACTTTAAGTTCGTGGCTTGATCGACATCCGCCCCTCCGCAGGAATCCGCATGGAGGGATCGAATCCGGACGTAGCTAGTCCTTAAGATAGGAGAAGAGTCGCTGCATTACTCCTCTATCACAGCAACATGATGGGTAGCCTTGGGGAGAGTTGATCTCTCGATCGGTTTTAGGCCCGATCCGGTCGTAACTGTGGCGACTCCTGTGGCGCGATGCGATCCAAGAGCTCGCTTACGGAGGAGAGCTCGATCGATCTAACTGTTCGGCAAGTTCCAACTAACATGGAGATTGGTTTCGATGACTCGAGAGGTCATCGCGTGGCGTGGTGGCAACTAGCGGTCATGAGAAAACCGCCTAGTCAAGAGTCTCACCAGTGGCCAAGGCTTTGATGATGGTATCGCCTTTAAAGACGAGATGAGGCATCCTACCCGATGGCGACGCCCCGCAGGAACTCTCAATGAAAGCACCAATGTCGGTGTCAAACCGCGGATCTCGGTAGGGGGTCCCAATCTGCAAGGCCTAGGCGGATGGTAACAGGAGACAAGGGACACGATGTTTTTACCCAGGTTCGCCCTCTCGATGGAGGTAATACCTACTCCCGCTTGATTAATATTGATGATATGGGTAGTACAAGGGTAGATCTACCAGAGATCAAGGAGGCTAAACCCAGAAGCTAGCCTATGGTATGATTATTGTTCGCCCCACGGACTAAAACCCTCCGGTTTATATAGACACCGATAGGTTAGGGTTACACAGAGTCGGTAACAATGGTAGGAGATCTACATATCCGTATCACCAAGCTTGCCTTCCACGCCAAGGAAAGTCCCATCCGGACACGGACGTAAGTCTTCAATCTTGTATCTTCATAGTCCAGAGTCCGCCAACGGTAAGAGTTCGTTATCCGACACCCCTAATCCGGACTCCTCATGGATCCTTCCGACGAGGTATCCCTGCTTTACCGTCCCTTTCGGGTCACTTATCGGGCGGACCCCATGCTTGCTAGGCTCAGATGTCGCCACTCAATGGGTTCGCCACGTCAGCATCCTCATTCGAGTATACCCTCTGCTTTTATTTACTCCACATAAAACGGAGGGAGTGGTGGTATAATAAATGACGCGGGCGGAGGGGAGGGACGCCGGTTTGCTCTCAACCGCGTCCCACAAGCGAGCGAAAACACAAGACGGCGTGTTCCATTCGTGAGCGACGTGAGGGTCCAGCGTGTCGGGCTGCAACGCGAACGCCGACAAGAGCGATGTACGTTGAAAACTGATTAACCGGTCGCCACCGAACTACTATTCACACCGTAACCTTCGCTGCTCGGCCCACGCCAGCCACTACCCTAAAACCACACCAGATCTCCAGCCCATTCCCCACCTTTCGATCCCCAGCCCGCATCAAGCATCCCCTAGTTCGCCGGAAAGCCATGGTGCGCCACAAGATCACTTATTACAAGATGTCGACGCCGAGCGCCGCAGAAATCGCGGGCGGGCGGTCGCGCCATGCACTCCGCTCCTAAGCTCGACGGCGCGGCCAATCCCCAAGTTCTCCGGAGCCAAGCTACGAGGAGGAGGAAGCGATCCAATGTTCATCGCGGAGGTTGCGGCGCAGGCCCCGGCGGGTATGGAGACGATGGACGCCGATTTCGCGTGCCGGGCGTCTGAAGTTCCCCTATGGTGCAAAGCGGCCAGCGTTCAACATGGCGATACTAAAGGAGGACCGAGGCGAGGCTCAACTCGACGCGGAGCGCTGCGGCATGCCGCTGCCATCGAGGCTCTCCCCGCAGCGGAACCGGATGTCGGGATGTGAACCGGGCGGCGGAGGCTCAACTTGAGGCGGAGCGCCCGGATGCCGCTGCCATCGAGGCCTCCCGCAGCGGAACCAACGCCCTAGACATGAACCGGGCGGCAGAGGCTCGACCGACGTGAGCGCACGGACGCCGCTCATCGACACCTCCTACAGCGGAACCGGACGCCCCGGACTTGAACCGGCGGCGGAGGCTCGACTCGACGCGAGCGCGCGGATGCCGCTGCCATCGAGGCCCTCCCCGCAGCGGAACCGACGCCCTCGACTTGAACTGGTTGTGCTTCTTCCGCAGAGCGCCTGACGCTTCCGCTTGAACGAGTAGTGGAGGCCGAGGACAACCACAGGCGGAGACACACGCCGGCAGCGACGGGTGGTTCAAGGCCGGCAGCCAAAGACGACGAGGCCGCCTCTTTCCGCGAAAGCAGTGATAGTTTTTCTTTATGTTGTTGTTTTATGGATCTTTTGCTGTGTAAAATTATTTTTTTCGTCCGAAATACTCGTCCCTAAATGGTTGTATCTAGACTTATTTTAGTTATAGATGCATCCATTTTATCCATTTCTAGGACAAGTATTTCCGGACGGAGGGAATACTATATTTGTTATGCAAGTCGCTGCATTTGGGTCAGTCTACCATTTCAAAGTGGTTGGATGAATATTCTACGCCTCCTAACCCTTCTTTCCTTCTTCCTCACCTCTTCTTCTTCCCCAACAAACCACCGCACGGGCTGTACGGATACTCCCCAACATGCGTTGGATAAACATACTCTATGAACGAAAATTATGTGTCAGCCGATAGGCTGGCTGAGTTTGGTTTGTTCACATGCGACAAAGACGTGTCGTTGAGGGTGCGCTCCTTGGTTGGGTTTATGTGTGCGTGGAGCGATCAGGTGAGGGGCGGTGCGACTGCAGGCGGCAGGAGCGACTGTGGAGGGTGCGCGAAGCACCACGACAGCCGTAAGCGCAAGTGTACCTCCTTCTCATTTTGAAAACTTTAGGCAAGCTTGGAAAAATGTGGAAAGTTTGGCAATGCAAGGCCTAGACCCAAACAGGATAAGTAATGCACGTACTAGGAGTACTAGTGTTAAAAAGAAAGGCGGGTTTTCCTTCAAGGGATTTAATCGATACAAACCTCGCTTCACGGTCAATTAATGTGTTTTTTTCTCAAAGACCAAAGAGCTAACCATCTCACCTCATCGCTGATTAATGCAGCGCCATGCAAATCGACCTTCTCACTTCCGATGCATGCAGGGGATATTAATGTCCTTGGTTGCTAACTCCATCAATTTTTCCTCGATTAGTGTTAGTGGCCCTTGCAAATTGTAATTTTGATAATACTGGCCTTGTGTACAAAAAATGGAGGTAGTAACTATATTTGACTTCCTTCCGCATTGCGTGACGCCGACGATTTTTTTGTGGTTTGCATGGCACGCTCGACGGAGAACACCATTGAGGGAGACCACGGTAAGTTGTTCGCAGTGTCACCGCAAGCCGGAGACAACCGCTTTATTTGCATCCAGAAGTCCTTTACTAGTACTACTACTAGGAGTACTAAAGGTGACAGGTTTCTCAAGAAGACGATGGAGAAGCGGAGTCGCGGAAGAGTGAAATGATGGTTGCTTCGTCTGTGCTTTTGTTATTTGACGCCACAGCTTTGTGATTTGTGATAGAAGGACAGGGAGTAGACTCGTGTTTATATCTGACTACATGCGCCCAAGCATGGGAGAAAGAGGAGAGACGTTGCATTTTTCTATTCCTTCAATCAATCAATCAGGAGCTTCGTTCCATATTTTGGCTTTGGCAACACCGCCCATAATGGTTCCTACGATGCCAAAAGCTATTTTCACATTTGGCTACACATTGTGGATGCCCTTAACTGCACTAACTTGGTTTTGCTCTGTGTGCTATCTATACAAATCTCAATTATATTAATCTAAAAATTATAGAATCAAGATTGGTAAAAGGAGGTGATTTTGCCATGGATGGCGGTTTGCTAACATGCGTCCCACGGGTCGTTGCTTTACCAAGCAGATCCGCTGGCCCCACATGAGGCAGTAACAACGGCAGAAGTAACACGTGGTTAAGTTGAAGAAGATGAGGGAGAAGCGGATTCAGCAACGAGTGAAATGATTGTTGCTTCATCCTCCAACTTTTTTTTAGCATTATTACTTCGCCCTCCAACTTAACCACGGAAAGGTGCAGCTTTGTGATTTGACGCCTCATTGCTCATTACTACGCCGCGCCATGACTGGGTGCTTCACCCCGCTGCTCGCACTATATTCCGGTATGGCACGGGACCCGTAGCTTGATGCCCCACATGCCGCAAAAGGGATTAGAAGATTTATGAAAGCGAAGCGCCCACTCTTACGACGGAGGAGTAGATTTACACGACGCCCAAAGGAATCGTCACTTGTACCAGATAGTACTATAGTTTTGCTATTTCGCACGCATCCATCGATACAAACCCGATTAACAGGAAAGGGCGGATTTTTCCCGCCATGTAGATGATAATCGCCATACATTTCAAAGGCAATTTTAATGTATGCAAACTGAATAATTATAAGTAACAATATGATATCTAGTAAAACTAAAACACATATGATTTATTGTGTTAGAGTGTAGTAGTGTCAGTATTGCATAGTTGTTTGATGTAACATGCGAACGTAGAGATGTAGTTTTGGAGGGCCTACAGAGAGAAAAGCGTAATACGGTCACCGAACTTCGTAATAAGCTGATTACGGTCACTATATACGCTTTGGCGGTGATTATCCGATCACTTGCTCACAGTTCAGCATTGGATTGCACTGCTGACCGCCAAATATTATGTGTGGCACCATGTTGACTAGTTAAATTGACGACGCCCTTGTGGGTCCCACCTCGTTTCACATAGGGAAAAGGTCGATAAACACAAATTTACGCAGCGCGACAAGGCTCCAACCTGCGCGCTGGAATCACCGGTTGTGTATGTGTCTCTTAGGGCCTCGATGTGTGCATGCACGTAGGTTGAGCACTTGAGCGTGAGAGTGTGTGTGGTCGGTGGTATACTGTGTGCATGCATGCGGTGTATGTGCGTGCAGAGTGTTATGCGCGTGCGTGGCTGCGTGTGTATGTGTGAGTGTTGCGTAGGCGTAAGTGCATGTGTTTGTGTGAGTGTTGCGGATGCAGTTCGTGGTGCGCATGCAGTGTGTATAATCACCACACTAGCTCTCGTGTGTTAAAACAGACGGCTCAACATACCAATACAAGGCCACCTTATCCGTTGTGGCTCATGGGTCATGACTTCAACCACCGCCAAAATATTTTTTGTCGCTTGTTTTCATTCTTACTAGAAGATGCTCGTATGCTGCACGTGAATATCAAGATGCATTTGTATGACTTGTTTATTTGTGAGAGAAAAGGATGAACGAGGGAAGGCCTTATTTGCAAATGTGGAGAGGTGTGTGGGTACCTTTTTGCAAAATTGCCATAGTTTCTTTCCTATCCATCGATATAAATCGGACGCACCTATATTGCAGGATGGCAGGCATCATCACCAACTCTGTTTTTTATAAGAGTGTATTTTATGTATTTTATAAGAGTGTAGATGTAGAGTAGATATGTTTATTGTGTGGGCACGATGGTAGTGAGATAATGTGATGCAACACTAGAGGTGCCACGTGAGCGCTTAATCGTCAACTAGTCATGTCATGAGTAAATACAGAGTTGTACGGTGAGCCCGTGATCGTGATAATAACCACTAAACTTAAACGGTGACCGTAATGAGTGGATTATGAAGTCCAATGTATGTATCGTGATTTCGCTTCAAATACAATGATCGCATTGCATATATCGCGAGAGAAAGATGAAACACGCGTGAATTTTCTGGGGCTTACTTTAGAGGACTCGAGATAGTTTTGTGTGCATACATGAAAGGGACGACAGGGGGTGTATGCGATGGAGAGAGAGAGATGCTCTTCGCTTTCTTCATTATGACTAACTTTGTATATATATAAAATTATACAAATTCACAAAGGCGGAATAAATATCATTGTGGGCACCATGCAATGCAAATTAGCTGCTTGTACTCCTCCATATAACTTTGTAATGTTGTATATATGTAGAAACTCTAAAATATTTTTTGGCCACACTTTATTCAAAAGGAATGTTGTATGCTAAATAAACGTGAAGAGAGGGCTTTTTAGATCAATGGGGTAATGGATGTAACATGTGTGAATGTGTAGTTGATGCATTTGGCGGGCCTAGAGAGGTATGTGTGTGTATTACGATTCGAGAGAGGCATGGATAGAGGGGCTGACGGGGGCATGGGAGAGATAGCACGAGAAATGAGAGTGGTCTAGAGAGAGAGAGACGAATATGACGCCATGACAAGAGATTCCATTCCCTTGAGTGTGTATATGCAAAGGGGGGAATAGAGGCACCAGGAGAATTTTCTGTGTGTGTGTGTTTGTGTTGGTATGTGTGGGTGTGAGAAGATAATGAGACGGGGGGCAGAGGGTGTGTCACCGCGTGAGGTCCGGGTGGGTCGAGGTGAGGCCCTTCGTTCGTTCCGGCCCTCACGCCACATTGGTCGGCCCATGACACATTTAGGAAGACCCATGGATGACTAGTCGACAACACAAAGATAGCAGAATTGTGAAGGACTTTGTGTCCACCGACAAAGCCGCCTAGGATTTGTAACCCTAGGTTCTCTGACTAAGGTAACCCTTTATCTCTGATATTACTATTCATCCAACCTAACTTTAAGGGGCATCCCAGAATGCTCTACTAGAATCATACCCACGATTAGGAAGAGAGGTGTGAGACAATGCGTGAGAGACATGCGAAGATAATGTGCGACATGAGACACGAGGCAGGTCCATGTATATACAAAGGGTCGATGAGGATTGTGTGTATGTTTAAGTAGAGGAAGAGTGCTTGTGATAAAGGTTAGTGAAAACAGTTGTAAATGGTTACGAGAGGGAGGGAGGGTTATATCTAAAGCATGTGTGTGATAAAGACACCTCGGGAGAGAGTGTGTGAGCATATGTGAGAGACCACCGATGGAGAGTGAAACTACACGTAAAAGACTGCTCTACACATTGATTAAAAATATAAATTGTATCCACATATTAGGATGGGATCATGATATTTCCAATTCGCGTAAGGAGCGGTCATTGATCCATCAGACATCTAGATTCTATCGAATTTGAGCATGTTTATGTTATTATTCGACACAATTGATCCACATAGTTAGTATTTTGAACCTGCATAATGCATCGCTTAGCAATCGAATATAAACGTGAGTATAGTTCATGTTGTGTGTGTAAAGCACATTATACATAATGAAAGTTACACAATGGACATTATAAATAGCTACATATGAACTAGCATACATTTGAATTCAACTTAAGGTGGTTTAAAAAATAAATTCAACACGAAGTCCATTCAATTATTTGAATTTGATATCATGGCATTTGTAAACCATACCTAAATTATGGGGCACCAATTTTGCTCGATTTTGTACATAATAGCATATGTAGTCTTGTACAAAATAGATTCAAACTTAGCTCCTCCATTCCAAAATAATCATAGTTATAGGATTTTCAAGTGTCAAAATTTCAAAAAGAAGCGGATAATTTAATGAGGTTTTCAAACATACAAGGTCAAATATAACGTTGTCTATTTACGCCAATCCTCATAGTTCAAGAGTACTCTAAACGTGAATGCTTAGTTTCAAAACTTCGACGGCGCCAAAAGAGCCTCTACTCGCTCAAACCGCTGTGGAGACCAATGTTTGGTAGTACAAGGAAATTAATTTTCTAATAACTCCGACCAGTGAAACCCACCGCCCGACGTCTAAAGGTCTAAACCGTAGGTTTGTAGCTTCATCTAGACGCCACGCAACCGGCCCAAAAAACATTCATACACAATGGTCGCTTACACACATGTGCGCGGCTGAAATCGCCCCTACCACTATTTGGGATACCTGGGATTACCATCCTACCCCGACCCGCAGAGGTCCGAATTTAAGAGGGGGCAAAGTTTGTACTTTCCCAAATTTCAAAGAAGCGGCCCCATCTTCTGCTCAAAAAGTCAACAAGCGCCCCTGCATCAAACATGGTTCCCCCACCCGTCCATTCCCTATTCGCATCTATGGGCGCCAAAACTACCTTTCCACCAGCCGCTGAAACCCCGCGCCCTCCGTCCGCCACCCCATCCCACCCATCAACCGCCGCCTCCATCACGCCGAGCCGACACCATGTCGCCGCTCACCGCAACCTCAACTGCAACGCCCCACGGTTAGTAGTTGAAGCCGAGGCCGAGCCGTCTGCATCGAGCAAGCTCAACCACGCCGCCCAAGGCCACCGCTGCCGCCCAACTTCGCCACCCTCCACCGCACCGAGTTGTTCCTCACGTACGCCCTTGCCGCCTCGGATCGCTTCTCCGCCGACATACGCCACAGCAACATACGTCAACACTTTGGCCAAGGGTCCGCCCAAGCCTCGCACCTCCGTAACATCGGCTTCGGTAAAGAAGAAGATCGGCGCGACATGTGGAGGTGACCACATCGGCAACCAAGAAGGTACCTCTTCCTTATTCATGCAAATCTTACATCTCTGCTGCACGGTATTCATCCCACGTAATACACTAGTCGACCGCTTTTCTTGATACTATATGTTCCTAGTAACTCATGATGCACAAGGTTTCTCCTCATATACTATTTCACCTTAGCTAGAGGTTTGTCGCCCCTGAATTTCAATTTCTGGCCAGTTGATTCCCAATTAATTGAAGGATCTCGCGAATGCGCTAGTACGACTATTACGCCAGGAAGCAAAGGCCTTGGTGTTTATCTTAGGGGCGCAGCGGCCTACAACCACCGGGCGCCTGATCCGAGGTCGGCCGGGATTAAAGGGATGGCTGGGGTGCAAGCACGGTGGTGGTGAGGTCGATGGGAGGCGGGCGGCGGAGGCAGGGTCTGGGCCGTGGTCAAGTGTTCGAGAAAGATCGCCAACAAAGGATCGGCGGGAGGTGGACGAAGGCCATCTCGCCTGCCTTATAGATCGGACGGTTCATAAAAAAATCGACTGACCTATTTATTTTTAGTCGACTGTTATCTTGATAGGACCACATGTGGTGGTGTGCTGGAGGAGTGCCTGCATTTCCTGTCCTCATATTTTACAAAATCATATGGAGTAGAATCTAATTTTGGTTGCCATGCAATATTGTAAAGCTATCATATGTCTCTTGTCATTTATTTTTCAGCCACCTGCTATCTGCTACTTTTACAGTGCACTACTTCTGCACACACTTCACCCATACTCTCACTATTGTGTTTTTATGCAAGGGTATTTCAGACCCTGCCTTGATGTATGTAAAAGAGAAGAGAGAAGTCGCCCAGCGTGTGGTACGCGGGCTAGGCTGCACAAGTTTCAAGACTTTAAAGGGTGTAGTGTCAGCAGATGGAGACGGGAACGAGCTCGAGTTGATGATCTCGCCGCCATGAACCACCATCCTGTGTGCTTGCTTTAACTTCACAAAGGTCATATGTGGTTGCATGTTGCATATGGTGTCTAGCTTGTATTCAAAGGTCAAGTCAGTCTTTATCAAGATAAGGAAAGATATTTTTACATGAACCACCATCCCGAGCACCGTAAGACAAATAGCTAGTCAGGCACTTGCCGAGCCGCTGACAAGCCCAAAGAAAGATAGGCTTCACCCGAAGCCAACTAAAAGCCGTGATGGTGGCTGCTGCCCGCCACCACCAGGTTCTCGTGTCCTAGATGATCATGCTCACCACTCCAGCCGGATGTCTAGCTTGTATTGCTTCCAATTTGGTTAAATTGCATCCGCTTAGCTTACACATTATACCTTTGAATATGACATGCCTTTTCTGCTTTTTGGTACATACTAGTACATATGTGTATTAACCATGTTCTTACATCAAACTAATGTTCTTGCATATCCCTCATCAATCACTTTATGACGAGGCAGGGCATGCAAGGGACTACTCATTTAAAGAATGCAGCCACCTCCCGACATGATTCTCAAGAAATGTAATGCTAGATGAAGATAGTGAACGAGTCTGTAGTTGATTACAGCATTTCCACTACACTAGCATTGCGTGTGCTTGCTCTAACTTGGCAGCGTGATATGTGGTTGCATGTTGCATATGGTGTCTAGATTGTAATTCTTCCAATCTGTTAAACTGCATGTGCTAGTCTACTTAGCTTATAGTACATTATACCTGTAATGTGACATGCCTTCCTATTTAGTACATAGTACATCTGTCTATTAAGCATGTCCTTACATAAAACTATTGTTTTTTGTATCCCGTATCAATCAATATGAGGAGACACCTTTAGTATATGCAAGTGCGTATATTAGTTGCATCTTTCATATGATTTATAGCATGCGCTTCTTCTAATTTGTTGAAATTCCATTTATGATGGGACGCTTAACTTGGCAGAGTCATATTGGTTGCATCTTTCATGTGGTGTCTAGCTTGCATTGCTTCTTATTTGCTGGAATGGTTTCTGCTTAGTTTACACAAATAGCCAGAACATGCCATGTCGCCCTGTTTTCGTACATATTCCATCCTTGTATCATGTGTTTGCCTTTACATCAAAGTAGTGATTGTCTCAGATTATGCATGAATGAGTTCAAGAGAGAATTTTATTGCTTTTATTGTAGGTTTTACTTGAAAATTCAAAATCAATAAAGCGGAAGGAAGTTAGCAAGGCAGGGATAAAGGTGCTCCTTCCGAACGGAGGGCCTCTATAGCTTACTACTCCTCCACACCCCCAAGATGATTTCCAAGACAACACATGCATAAACACTCAACAAAGCTGTGTTTATGATGAGCACGCCTCCCTAGTGCAGCATCACCGGTGCCCTCTAACTTGGCAATCAAGTATATGTGGTTGCATGTTATGTGTGATGTCTAGCTTGTATTGCTTCTAATTTTGTTGAATTCCATCTGCTTACTTTTACACATTATACTTGAATAAGACACGTGTTCCTGCTTTCTAGAACATACAATGTCTGCCTATCACACCATGTTCTTACATCAAATTACTACTGTTGTGTAACCCGCAACAATCACTTATCATAAGACACGCTTGACTTCGTGAGTGTGATATAGGTTACATCTCACATTCTTTTCTAGCTTGTACTACTAATTTGTTGAAATGGCACTTATGACGCAGATGCTTTTAACTTGGTAGAGTGATATTCGCTGCATCTTTGATATGGTGCCTAGCTTTCATTGCTTCTAATTTGTTGAAATGCCTTCTCCTTAGTTTAAACATCATAAGTCTGTGAATATGCAATGCTGTGAATATGCAATGGCACTAATGACGAGAGACCTCTAACGTGGTAGTGCGATGTTGTTTGCATCTTGCATATGATTTATTTCTTGTACTGCTTCACATTTGTTTAAACGCCATTTATGATGAGACACTGTTAACTTGGCAGAGCGATATTTGTAGCATCTTTCATGTGGTGTCTACCTTCCATTGCAGTGCTTCTAATTTGGTGAAATGTCTTCTTCTTAGTTTACACATCATAGTTTTGGTTATCTCTTCCGTCC
>JAHIAM010006306.1:0-41229 GCA_021605205.1 Aegilops longissima | reverse complement strand
TCAAGTAAGTAGTCCTGACCTGGACATGCTATCCGAGATATTTATCATAAACTTGATCTTAAAAGAGCTATCCTTAAACAGGAGTGGATAGCAAAAGAAAACTTATCAAGTGTCCTGCCCTCCCCGAGACCACGCCTCGATCCTGTATTAACTAATATGTTAGAGGATGCCTTTGAAGAAGGCGAAGGGGGGAACAAGGAACCACTACCTCCGTGGAAGGAGGCTATCAAGAAAGGGGATCGAGAATCCTCCTCCAAGGGGGGAGAAGAGGACTGCTCAAGATCCGGAGACCAAAGCCTCAAGCCGGGGAAGAAATCTTCACCAAAGGGTCCCGAGCGGAGATGCCCCTACCGCACTATTTCCCGAGGAGATCAGCCTCAAATGAAAAGCCGTAAGTAAAGGGGGGAATTTTTTAAAAGAGAGACATCCCTGCTTTTATTTCTCAAGGTAACCGAAAGTTTACCTTGTAGTTCGGATCTCAGCCTCAAGACAAAGAAAGCTCGCCTTCGGGATCTTGATTCGAGATGATGGAGAGCGAAATGCCTCCGCTGCATCATATGCGAGGCGGACGTGTCACATCCTAGCTAGTCCATGCATTAGAGTGTTGCATCATGTTCACCTTTCATCGTAAACTTGAATTGGGGAAGACAGAACCCCGTAACCCCTCCTAATCCAACTAGGGTTTACCAAAAATATTTTCAATGAACCTGAAATGCCCTTCTAAAAGTTCACCTCTTTGTCTTGGGTTAGAACCTCCGCAAAATAGGTGCACAATTTTCTAGGTCAATGTAAGGTCATTGAATTAAATCATATGTAATTTGCATTTGGGCATTTAAATGCTAGTAAATATTTTGGATGCTCAAATAATTTGAAAATAAGAGTGGGCTGTTGGAGATATTCTAAATGAGCCCCCGATTATTTCCAGGATTTTAGAAGTGCCTAACTATTTTAGTAAGTCTACAAACTTACGTAAAATAGAAAAGGAAAATGAAAGCAAGGCTTACTCGGCGCCACTGGCAAGCCCACCTGCTGCCCAGCCCAAGCCACCGCCTCCAACAGCTGCTTGGCTTTGGCCAGCAGCAGCCAGTGCTCGACGGCGGCACCCGAAAGACGCCACGCAGCTGCTCGTCGCCTGCCTCCTCCCTCAGACTGGCCCCGCCGCCTGGTCTGGTCGGCCACCTCCCCGAGCTCGCAGACACCCCTTCTCCTCCCAGCCTCTCCTCGCCGCCTGCGACTATGGCCGACGCCACCGGCTCACACACCGTGAAGCCTGCCGCCTGCCGCCTCCGCGGCTGCGCCACAGGTCCGCTTCGCTCCGCCATCGCCGACACATCGAGCAGGCCGAGCCCTGAAGCGCTTAGCACGCCCGCAACACCTTCACCGACTTGGCTCGCGATCACCGCCGGAGATCCCCATCGCTGCCGCCACCAGATCACCGTCGTCCCCGACTCCGCCGATCGCTTTCACCAGATGTGGAGCCAGGAGCTGTTACCTCCCCATCCTCTTCGCTTGCTTCTCCTGCACCGTAGCTGCCGCGACGAAGCATCACCGACGCCGCCACCGCCGAGCTCGTCACCGACGGTCTCCGCCACCCACCGCCACGCCACCTTGTCCACTAACTTCACCACAACCCCAAGAACCTCAGAGCACCACTCCACGCACATCGCCATGTCCCAAGCCTCGGGTTCACTTTCACCCGACCCGGGCGATCGCTTAGCCTGTCATGGGCGACGCCCCCTGCCACCCCGAGCTCAACCACCGCCACCAAACGCCATGGCTTGTCTCCTGCCACCAGATGGTCTCCGCCATCCATTTGGTCGCTGAACGCACAAACACACTCTCGCCGCTGGCTCGCTTCGGCCTGGCAAGCTAAACGTCCGGGTTTGACCTCATGACGGAGTTGACTAAGTGGGGCCCCTCCGCTAATTAACCCAGCTTTAGTTTTAACTAAAATTAGTTAGTTTAATTAACTCATCGACATGGGACCCACTGGTCAGGTTGACTGGACGCCTGCTGACCACCGACTTCACTCGACGACTGGCCGACGCAATAACTAATTTCTGGATTTATTTGTTTTCAGTGAAATTCCGTAAATTGTTGCAAACTTCAAAAATCATAGAAATTAATCAGTGACTCCAAATGCAAAGATTTATATATGAATTTTGATCAGAAAATTCAATCTATCCATTGGTAATGGTTTCATGCATGACAGAACAAGTTAACCTTGCTGTTTAAGCAGAATGAGATAATGCACTATTATGGCTATGTTAAATGAGCTAACATTTGAATCTTTGATTCAAATGAGTTCATTCATTTCTGTTCTAGCTTGCATTAGGCCAACACACATTCATATTGCCATGTCATAGCATGCATCGTATTGTTGCATATCATCATGTGTTGTTTATGTTCGGTGTGTCTTTCGTGATAGGTTCTCGCTCCGAGGATAACCCCAATATCCATCTCAAGGGCAGATCCTACTACCACTACATCGTGCAAGCAACCCATTGATCATTCCGATATAAACCCATGTTCTCGCTTCGCTTCTTGTTTATCTGCATTAAGACAACGCGATTCAAACTGTTGTGTGTTGCGGTAGTTGAACCCACTTCCTTTGCATGACCTGCCATTGCCACAAGAATTAGATGAAACCCACTAGCATGTGTAGGAGTTGATTGAGCCATATTTGAGTTTCCTACCATGCTATGCTTGCTATGCTTAGAGTTGTGTCGTCCTGCTCATCGGGATGATGAACTAGAGTGAAAGGTTGTGTCGGTTTCAAGAGTGAAAGTGTTGAATATGATTTGGTAAAGGAATCGATGAGAGGCCATGTAGGAGTACATGGTGGGTTGTTTCATTGCGGCCGCCCTAAGAACTGAGATCTGTATGTGTGATTTAAGATCAGCTACTACCACATGTTGGGCCCCAAATATGACCCCGCCGACTTATCAATTCTCTCGCCCTCTGGGTCTGTGAGTTGCAAGTAGTTTCGTTTTGTAGTATGTCAGCGCACGCAGCGCTGACCTTAGGGGTGGGTCTGGTCGTAGGCACGGGGCACGGTACCGATTCGCCTGCTTGGTGTCTCGAACCTCTGCACACATCGCTCGGGGCCGTTAGTGGAAACTCGGCCGGACTTCGGATGGAACCCGAATAGGCGATAAACCCGACTAGAGACTTGTGTGGTTGGTCGGTCGTGGTTCACACCCACGCCGGCTTTCGCTGAAGTCTCCGAGCACATATCGTGCGTACGCTAAGTGGTGGAAACATGTGACGGGCACACCCCGCAGGTATAAAACTATTCAATAGCTGCCATTCATGTAAAGGACTACTTGGTCGCCTATGCAGTTCATAGACAAGTAAATGGATACTACTAAAAGCCTCAAGATAGTGTGAGTATCATGGATGGCCCTCTCGTAGGTTGTCGAGAGAGGATCCACGGTGAGTATTGTGATGGTGATTAGTGGACTCAGATGCATAAATGCTTTTCAAGTGGTGTCACGAGATAGCTTAGCCAAGAGTCAAAGCCGGGCTTGTCGCAATAACTCCACTACCTTCTTGAGAATGTGCATGTATAATAGGATTCTGCTAAGACATGTTGAGTACCTCCGCACTCATGTTTGCTTAATTAATGTTTTCAGACGACAACACCGCCTCCGATGGGTTCTATGTAGACCTTGACGCCGACGAGTGACTAGCCACCTGTGGTGATCCAAGGCTTGTGAATGGCCATCGAGATAGAAGGGCTTCAAGCCTTCTTTCTTTTAGTGTCTCAGACTGACTAGTTTGCTTCCGCATGTGCTTGTTTGTTTGTATGATTTGAGTGTCGGGTCATGTGACCCCTATCTCAGATTAATATGTTATGTATGGCTCTGAGCCTCTTAAATAAAGTACTTTGAGTTGTAGAGTTTTGTTGTGATGCCATGTTGTATGTACTCACATCGGGCATATTGTGTGTATGATTGAAATGCTTGGTATGAGGGGATCCAATAATCTAGTTGTTTATCCTTGGCAGCCTCTCATATGGGGAGATGTAGTCTAGTGCTTCCCGAGCGATAGTAGTCCGCTACAGCTCGGTTCACCGGAGTCCCGCTAGCCCAAAGACTACCGCCCGACACTTGATCTGGCCGGCATGTGTTTCACTTCTCTCTCAGGTCTCTTCTTCGGGAAATGTCACGCGTGACATCCGAGTCCTGCTTAGCCTGCTACAGCCCGGTTACCGAGTCCTCATAGCCCAGGCTACAGCCCGGATTCATACGCTGATGACCGACATGCTCGATGTGATTCATGTATGCCTGTCCCCATGGGTTAGCGCCGCTTGGGTTCACGACTAGCCATGTCGGCCCGGTTCTCTGTCATGTGGATGCTAGCGACACTATCATATACGTGAGCCAAAAGGCGCAAATGGTCTGGGCCATGGTAAGGCGACACCTGGGAATACCGCATGTGAGGCCGCAAAGTGATATGAGGTGTTACCGGCTAGGTCGATGTGACTTGGAATCGGGTCCCGACAGCGTTGGCATCGAGCCGGACTGCCTATAGGTTCGCTAAGCCAAACCGTCGATGTCGAGTCTAGAAATGCTTTAGTTATATGTAGGGAATTGATTGTGGAGGGACGAGGGCTCTTTTTACCCTTTACCTTATGCCCTCCGATCCGAGTCATCCTCTTCTCATTCTACGTGGGTATAGGACTAGGCTCTCTCTCTATCAGTTCACGTGTTACTAATCCGTAGTAACTTATAGGATTGTTGGTTACCAGCCTTAGTTCAGTTTCTACTACCTTTTAGTATGTTATCGCTTGAACCGTAACCTTGATATGATGTTGTTGAGTGGTTTTGCAATCTGATTTTGAATGTCTCAAATCTGTTCTTGAGCATTTACAGATGTTATGTCATCCGATTTTCCTAGAAATTTAATGTCTTTGCATTGTGGTCTGTGCTTTGATGGCCACCATGCTCAAAACCAAGTGGTTAGCCCGACTAGGTGCATCGATGTGCCCGTCATACGGCTATGTTAGTCCGGTTATGATTGAGATGGGTTACCGCTGGTATCCCAATACACCGCCGAGGAGCAATTCCGAGACTTTAATCAAAGCCAATACCTCCGCATCGCCGTGGATATTTCCTTCTTATCCCGGATCGACCGAGCTCTTCACCACTCCTATGGACTCGGGTCACTATCGAGATGGCTGTGCAGATGTCTGATACTCTATGATGACCATCATGCGAGTCAGACTCGGCCTCGCTCGAACACCGACTTCGCTATATGCCGCCTTCACTCCCGGGGCGCAAGGGTATCTTCAGCCATCTATGCCGATTCCACTCAGAGGACTCACTAACCCGCACCACCGCTGAGATGCTCGAGGATAAGGACCCAGAGAATCGGCCTTGAGAATGGAGCTTTTCAACGCCTGCGTCGATCATTGGGCCACTTTGACTCGGCTTTGCACCGCCAGGTAAGCTGGATGTATGGATACGAGGATCTCAGATCCCGTGAGATCTGCTCTCGCAGACATGATGGATTGGCGGATGTGGGAGGCATCACCCCACCCCGTGGTCCCCGCAGCCACCGCTTGTTGGTCCAAGACCTCATCCTAGCTCCCTATGGTCCACAAGCTCCTCAGACCGCCTGCTTCCTGGATAATCATGTTGAGCTTCTGTGCTATGGAGGTGACTTCTATGAGGACTACTACGGAGTTGTCTCGAAAGTTGGTAGTAGTATCTAGTATTGTAATAGTTGTAGTTCCACCGTCTCTGCTGTGACTCATGGAATATGACTTAGTGTGTATCATTCCTAAGTGTAGAAAATAATGTATAGGAGTTTGAATGCTTTCATGAGATGTAACGCCTTTCACCGTAGTTGTACTTTCAGCCGGGCTTGTACTAAACTATGAATGGTGTGTATGACCTGGTATATATATGGCAGTTTCTATATTACCATGTCATACGGATGAACATCTCGCATTCCGTGTTATCCATTACATTCCGCACTTCCTTGCCAAATTTTGCCATCCTTGTCTAAACCGTTGTTTTGTTTCCTAGGATGGTTAACACCAAGAATAACCCCCGCTGCCCGAGCAGGAGAAGCCAACGCAGCTAGGAATGTAAATCTGCCTCAACCGCCTTTCTTCGGCCGGGTTATGATGGAGGCAGAACTAAACAAGCGTGAGACCAATCGCTTGTCGGAGCGGATTGAGCGTATTACCGCACGCCAGCAAGGAATGACCTGTGTCAATCAATGACTTTGTCAAGCTGTATCCACCAAAGTATAAGCACCGCTGAGCCTCTCGATGCGGATGATCGGCTTCGCAACATCACCCACAAGCTACGCTTCGCCAACGTGGCTGAAGCTCGATAGTTACCTTTGCTGCCTATCACCAAGGCCCTGCTAGCCTTTGGTGGAGAATTTCGAGGCTATGCACCCGTTGGCCAAATCACTACCGGGCTGAGTTCAAGGCGGCTTCCGTGAGCATCACATTCTGGAAGGTCTAATGGATCGCAAGCAGAAGAGTTCTCAGCTTCACCTGTGGTAGACCGACTGTGATGCATACAACATGAGTTTGGAAATCTAGCACATTATGCTCCTCAAGAGGTGTCCACCGACGCCAAGAAGGTGCAAGGTTCCGCAAGGGACTTAGCCCCGAGCTTCACTGGATCTTCGTCGCACGAGTGCACCTCCTTCCGGTTAGTCAACAAGGCTATCGCTATTAAACCGGACAGTTTGACTTTGAAGCTTCACGCAGCACTCCTGTGATTTTGATCTTCATCCGCTCGATCTCGGCGCCCGGTCTGATTCCAAGCACCGCCCCACCACCTGATTCACTCCGAGGCCATCCTTTGAGGTGCCTCGCCTCAACCAAACAGCTTGCACCACCTAAGGCCTATGGTGGCCCCGCTGCCAATGCTGCCCATGTCCCAATGTGATAACTTGTTTCAAGTGTGGAGAGACGGGTCATTACATCCGTGAGTGTCCCTGTAACAACCCTACCAGATCGGAAAGTCTCATGGCCATGGTAAGCCAAAGCAGAAAGGTGCTCTATGCTAAACCAGCCGCCATCGCTCGGGCTATGTCAACTACGCTTTAGCCGAGGAGACCCATGAGGATCCCAACGCCGTTTTCAGACGCCTTGTTAATTGCCATCCGCAACTGTTCTTTGATACCGAGCATCTCATTCATTTATTTCGAGAGCTATGCTCGATTGCACAACACCACATTTTGTGACATGCACACCTCCATGGTAATTCAACTCTGGATCTAAGTGGCAAACCTCTAGAATCAGCCATGGAATAATATCCTTGTCGATAGACTAGTCTTCCTTGCATCACTAATAGCTCTCAAGTCCTCGGACATAAACATCATCTTGGGTATGGACTGGATGTCAACCCATCATGCTAAGATTGATTGCTCTACTAGAACTTTTCAACTCACCCATCCTTCGGGCAAGACAGTCAATGTTTTGACCCGAGTGTCTGAGTGCCAGCTCTACTCCTTCAATGCCAACCCCCTTCCAGACCTTGAAGATATTCCGGTAGTCCGTGACTTCCCGGATGTCTTTCCAGAAGAACTGCCAAGTGTTCCACCTGACAGAGATGTCGAGTTTGTGATAGACCTTGTTCCAGGAACCGTTCCAATCTCTAGAAGACCTTATAAGATGGCACCCTTAGAACTAGCCGAGCTTAAGAAACAACTCGATGAGTCCTTGCAAAAGGGTTTCATCCGTCCTAGTTCTTCCCTCAGGGCTTGCCCCATCCTCTTCACAAGAAGAAGGATGGAACGGATCGGATGGTTGTAGATTACCGACCGTCAATTTGGTCACTATCAAGAACAAGTATCCGCCCTCGTGACCAACGATTCAGTATGATCAGCTCGCTGAATCCTCAATCTTTTCCAAGATGGATTTGAGGTTGGGCTACCATCAAATCAAAATCAAGAACGGGGACATTCCTTAAACGGCCTTTGTTACTCGTTAAGGCCAATACGAGTACACTGTCATGTCCTTCGGGTTAACCAATGCTCCAGCCACTTTCTCTCGGTTAATGAACTCGATCTTCATGGAGTATTTGGATAAATTGGTCGTGGTTTACCTCGATGATATACTCATCTACTCCAAGAATGAGGAAGAACATGCCAACATCTAAGGCTAGTGTTGATGAAACTTCAAGAGCATCGCCTTTATGCCAAATTCTCTAAGAGTGAGTTTTGCTGCCGTAAGTAACCTATCAAGGCCATGTAATCTTCGGTAAGGGCATTGTCAAATCCCGAGCGAAGTTCAAGCCGCCCTTGATCGGACTCCACCTGAATCGTCAAGCAAGTTCGAGTTTCTCGTTTAGCGAGCTATTGTCGCCGTCACGAGAATTTCTCCAAGGTTGCTAAGCCTCTAACCGAACTCCTCAAGAAAGATAAAAGTTCGAGGGACCCCATAAAGGCGAGTTCAGCTTCCAGAACTGAAAAGACGCTCGACATCCGCTCCCTGCATTTGTTCCACCAGATTTTTCTAAGGACTTTATTGTCTATTATGACGCTCGCGACAAGGACTAGGTTGCATACTCATGCAAGATCGCCATGTGATTGCCTACGCTTCTCAAAGTTGGCCCACATGAGGATAACTATCCCACACACGCATCTAGAGCTTGCAGCAGTGGTCCATGCACTCAAAACTTGGCGACATTACCTCCTGGTAATCGCTATAAATTTACACCGATCACCAAAGTCTGAAATACATCTTCACCCAACCGGATTTGAATCTCATGCAAAGACGTTATCGAGTTGATTACAGACACGACTTAGGAATATCTTACACCCTGTGCAAAGCCAATGTCATGGCTGATGCACTAAGTCATAAATCTTATTGTAACAACCTGATGTTACAACAAAGTCAACCACTTCTCCACGAGGAATTTCGTAGCTTAACCTACACATTGTTCCTCGAGGATTTCTTTCCACCCCGGTGGCTAAACCTAACCTTACGGATCAAATTATAGCTGCCTGTAAGCGCCGATAAGGGCATATCTCGGATTAAGGAGAACATCACTAGCGGAGTTGCTAAATGTTTTTCCATGGATGAACAAGGTGTGGTCTTCTTCGAGAACCGCTTGGTGGTTCCTAAGAAACAACATCTACGGCAATTGATCCTTAAGGAAGCTCATGAATCTCTCTCACCATTCATCCCGTAGTACTAAAATGTATCAAGACCTACGCCAGAGGTTTTGGTGGACTAGGATGAAGAGAGAAATCGCTCGATTCATTGCTAATTGCGACCTATGTCGTCGTGTTAAAGCAGAGCATCAACGGCCTGCTGGCACCTTTCAACCTTTGGCTATTCCTGAATGGAAATGGGATAAAATCGGTATGGATTTCATTACCGGGTTTCAGTGACCAAGAGAGGGAATAATGCCATCTTCGCTGTTGTCGATCGCCTTTCCAAAGTAGCCCACTTCCTACCCGCTTGTGAGAGTATAACCGCTAGCCAGCCTAGCTGATTTATACATCTCCGAATAGTGTCCTTCATGGTGTTCCATTGAGATTAACTTAGACCGTGGAAGTCTCTTCACCTCTCGATTTTGGGAAAGTTTCCAAATGCTATGGGAACTCGCTCTCCTTTAGCACCGCCTTCCATCCTCAATCAAGTGGTCAAGCGAACGAGTCAATCAAATTCGGAGGATATTCTTCGAGCTTCACATTGCTTTTGGTATGAATTGGGAGAAGTGCCTCCATTCACGAAGTTCGCTATAACAATAGTTATCAAGCTAGCTTGGGCAAAGCTCCTTCAAGTTCTCTATGGACGAAAATGTCGAACGCCTCTTAACCGGTCGAAACCGGGAAAGACAACTCTTTGGCCCGGATATGATCCAGAAGCGTAAGAGCAGGTTCAAGTATTCGTGAGAAATTGAAAACGCCCAATCTCATCAAAAGAGCCAATATGATCGCAAGCATAAGCTTCATGGCTTATGAAGTTGGCGAGAAGGATTACCTTCGTTACTCCTTTGAAGGGAACCCATCGATTCGTATCAAAGGCAAATTGGCTCTCGTTACATTGGACCCTTTCACATTCTTGCCAAACGAGGAGAAGTTGCCTCACCAATTGAACTACCCCGCATATTTCCGTAGTTCATGATGTCTTCCACGCTTCTCAACTCAAGCGCTGCTTCTGGATCCTATCCGCAGAGGGACCACTAAACGCTTGATCTCCAAGATAATCTCACCCATCGAGAATATCCCGCTCAGATCCTTGATCGCCGAGGCCCCCACTCGACGCCGTAACATCAAGTTTTCAAGGTTCAATGGTCAAACCACTCCGAGCAAGAAGCTACCGAAAGGGAGGATCGCCTTCGACTTGAGTACCCCACCTTCTTTCCGACGGATCCAAAATCTCGGACGAGATTCTTTTGAGGGGTGAGTTGTCACATCCTAGCTAGTCCATGCATTAGAGTGTTGCATCATGTTCACCTTTCATCGTAAACTTGAATTGGGGAAGACAGAACCCCGTAACCCCTCTCGAATCCAACTAGGGTTTACCAAAAATATTTTCAATGAACCTGAAATGCCCTTCTAAAAAGTTCACCCTCTTGTCTTGGGTTAGAACCTCCGCAAAATAGGTGCACAATTTTCTAGGTCAATGTATGTCATTGAATTAAATCATATGTAATTTGCATTTGGGCATTTAAATGCTAGTAAATATTTTGGATGCTTCAAATAATTCTGAAAATAAGTGGGCTGTTGGAGATATTCTAAACAGAGCCCCGATTATTTCCGTGATTTTTAGAAGTGCCTAACTATTTTTAATAAGTCTACAAACTTACGTAAAAAGAAAAAGGAAAATGTAGCAAGGCTTACCTCGGCGCCACTGCAAGCCCACTGCTGCCCAGCCCAGCCACCGCCTCAAATGAGCTGCTTGGCTTGGCCAGCAGCAGCCAGTGCTCGACGGCGGCACCCGAAAGCATGCCACACAGCTGCTCGCTGCCCTGCCTCCTCCCGCACCGCCCCGCCACTTTGCCTCGACGGCCACCTCCCCGAGCTCGCAGACACCCTTCTCCTCCCAGCCTCCTCTCCTCGCCGCTCGCACCATGGCCGATGTCGCCGTGTCTGCGCCACCGCGGAAGCCCGCCCCTCCGCTGCCTCCGTGCTTGCGCCACCAGGTCCGCTCAGCTTCCGCCATCGCCGACTATCGAGCAGCCGAGCCCCGAGCGCCAGATGCCCTCGCAACACCTTCACCGACCGCCTCCGCCGATCACCGCGGAGATCCCCATCGCTGCCGCCACCGCATCACCATCCCCGACTCGCCGACCGCTTCACAGATTCGCCGAGAGCCCAGCTACCTCCCAATCCTCTCCGCTTGGTTTCACGCACCGTAGCTACCGCATCGGCAGCATCACCGCACGCCGCCACGGTCTCCGCCACCCACCGCCATGCCACCTTGTCCACTAACTTCACCACATCGCTAGGAACCCGTAGCACCACTAAACGCACTCGTCCGTCTCCTCAAGCCTCGGGTTCACTTTCACCGACTCGGCGATCGCTTAGCCTGTCAGCCGCGACGCCCAGCCACCCCGAGCTCAACCACCGCCACCAAACGCCAGAGCTTGTCTCCGGCCACCTGAGATGGTCTCCGCCATCCATTTGGTCGCCAAACGCACAAACACACTCTCGCCACAGGCTCGCTCGCCGCAGCTAAACGTCATGTAGTTTGACCTCGCTGACGGAGTTGACTAATGGGGCCCTCTCGCTAATTAACCCAGCTTTAGTTTTAACTAAAATTAGTTAGTTTAATTAACTATCGACATGCGGGACCCATTGGTCAGGTTGACTCGACGCCTCTGCTGACCACCGACGCCACTCGACGATCACGACGCAATAACTAATTTCTGATTTATTTGTTTTCTCTGAAATTCCGAAATTGTTGTAAACTTCAAAAATCATAGAAATTAATCTATAACTCCAAATGCAAAGATTTATATATGAATTTTGATCAGAAAAAATTAATCTATCCATTGGTAATGGTTTCATGCATGACAGAACAAGTTAACCTTGATGTTTAAGCAGAATGAGATAATGCACTATTATGGCTATGTTAGATGAGCTAACATTTGAATCTTTGATTCAAATGAGTTCATTCCTTTCTGTTCTAGCTTGCATTAGGCCAACACACATTCATATTGCCATGTCATAGCATGCATCATATTGTTGCATATCATCATGTGTTGTTTATGTTCGGTGTGTCTTTCGTGATAGGTTCTCCTCCGAGGATAACCCCAATATCCATCTCAAGGGCGTGATCCTACTACCACTACATCGTGCAAGCAACCCATTGATCATTCCGATACAAACCCATGTTCTCGCTTCGCTTTGTTTATCGTGATTAAGACAATGCGATTCAAACTGTTGTGTGTTATGGTAGTTGAACCCACTTACTTTGCATGACCTGTCATTGCCACAAGAATTAGATGAAACCCACTAGCATGTGTAGGAGTTGATTGAGCCATATTTGAGTTTCCTACCATGCTATGCTTGCTATGGTTAAAGTTGTGTCAGGTCTGGCTCATTGGGATGATGAACTAGAGTGAAAGGTTGTGTCGGTTTCGAGAGTGAAAGTGTTGAATATGATTTGGTAAAGGAATCGATGAGAGGCCATGTAGGAGTACATGGTGGGTTGTTTCATTGAGGTCGTCCCTAAGAACTGAGATCTGTATGTGTGATTTAAGATCAGCTACTACCACATGTTGGGCCATGAAATATGACCCCGCCGACTTATCAATTCTCTCGCCCTCCTGGGTCCAGAGTTGCAAGTAGTTTCGTGTTTGTAGTATGTCAGGGCTGCACGCATACCGACCTTAGGGGTGGGCTGTGTTATGGTAGGCACGTGGCACGTGTATCGATTCGCCTGCTTGGTGTCTCGGGAACCCTGCACACATCATTCGGGGCCGTTAGTGGAAACCTTGGTCGGACTACCATGATGGAACCCGAATAGGCGATAAACCCGACTAGAGACTTGTGTGGTTGGTCGTCGTGGTATACACCCACGCCGGCTTTCGCTGAAGTCCGCCGAGCACATATCATGTGCAAACGCTAAGTGGTGGAAACATGTGACGGCACACCCCAGGTATAAAACTATTCAATAGCGCCTTCATGTAAAGGACTACTTGGTCGCCATGCAGTTCATAGACAAGTAAATGGATACTACTAAAAGCCTCAAGATAGTGTGAGTATCATGGATGGCCCTCTCAGAGGTTGTCGAGAGAGGATCCACAGGGGGTATTGTGATGGTGATTAGTGGACTGCAAAGCATAAATGCTTTTCAAGTGGTGTCACGAGGATAGCTTAGCCAAGAGTCAAAGCTGGCTTGCTGCAATAACTCCACTACCTTCTTGAGAATGTGCATGTATAATAGGATTCTGCTAGAAGACTTGCTGAGCACCTCCGCACTCATGTTTGCTTAATTAATGTTTTCAGACGACAACACCGCCCTCCGATGGGTTCTATGTAGACCTTGACGCCGACGAGTGACTAGCCACCGTGTGGTGATCCAAGGCTTGTGAAGGGCCATCAGAGATAGAAGGGCTTCGCTGCCTTCTTTCTTTTTAGTGTCCAGACTCGCACTAGTTTGCTTCCGCATGTGCTTGTTTGTTTGTATGACTTGAGTGTCGGGTCGTGACCCCTATCTGTATGAATATAGCATGTATGGCTCCTGAGCCTCTTAAATAAAGTACTTTGAGTTGTAGAGTTTTGTTGTGATGCCATGTTGTATGTACTCATATCGGGCATATTGTGTGTATGATTGAAATGCTTGGTATGAGGGATCCGATAATCTAGTTGTTTATCCTTGGCAGCCTCTCATATGGGGAAATGTAGTCTAGTGCTTCCCGAGCGATAGTAGTCCGCTATGCCCGGCTCACTGAGTCCTGCTAGCCCAAAGACTACCGCTCCGGACACTTGACCGGGTCGGCATGTGTTTCACTTCTCTCTGGTTCTGTCCCTTCGGGAAATGTCACGCGTGACATCCGAGTCCTGCCTAGCCTGCTACAGCCCAGGTTACCGAGTCCTGTTAGCCCAGCACAGCCCGGATTCATACGTTGATGACCGACATGCTCGATGTGATTCATGTATGCCTGTCTCCCATGGGTTTGCGCCGCTTGGTTCACGATCAGCCATGTCGGCCCGGTTCTCTATCATGTGGATGCTAGCGACACTATCATATACGTGAGCCAAAAGTCGCAAACGGTCCCGGGCCATGGTAAGGCGACACCTGTGGAATACCGCAAGTGAGGCCGCAAAGTGATATGAGGTGTTACCGGCCAGGTCGATGTGACTTGGAATCGGGTCCGACAGACGACCTCGAGGTGTCGCCGAGGAGGGCTTCTCCAAATCAAGGGGCCGAAGGTAGCCGATGTCCCTCAAAGTTTCTCCGTGTTCCGCCTTTGAAAAAGGCCACCGGACGAGTCCGCACCAACGGGTGTGCGGTCGAGGAGTCAAGGATCTGCCGGGCGAAGCGCCTATTCAAGATCACCGACGTTAATGGGTACGGTGATTGAAAGGATTTCATCCGCTGAGAGCGGATTGCATGTAGCCATCGTAAGTTTATCGACGGGTTTTGAGGTACGCAAAATAATGTAATTTTCCGACGCTTCGCATATAAATGCGCTCAGATAGATAGTAGCCCCGAGACTTGGTGCGGTGTCAAAATGACGGTGCGCCGAGGATCATAACCCCTGTATAATATGCCCTCTTCCTATGTAGGTGGCGGCGTCCGGTGGCTAGTGGGCTGATGAATTTGCCGAATCAAGCGGCAACTAGACGCATGGATGCGGACATCACGCTTGTTAATAAGCGGCTTCACGAGTCACAAGGTATGCAACTTCTCCGCGGACACCTGGTAAGGGAGCTTGACGCCCAAGCCTTACAACATGTATGCTTAATGCAGATGGTGCCGCCGCTATGGAGAATCTTTCAAGGAGCTCGCCAGCCAAGGAGCAAGCAAGAAAAGTGATGCGGTGGCCTTGAAGGCGTCAGAGAGCTAAAAGCCGTAACAGGCTGGTCACCACCGGTTAAGAAAGAAATGGCCGAGATGGCCGTGAAATTGAAGAATGCTATCGACTGCTATGCAGCTTCTTGGAAAAGAAGATCGAGCTAAACAAGAGGACCTGAAAAGGCCACCACCGAGGTTAAGGATACTTGCTCATGATGAGAGCTATGAAGGAGGAGCTACGCCAGTCAAGATATTGCGTTGGAAAGCCCTTTCGGCGCGGAGAAAATTCACGGATCCTAAGTACGCCAATTGGACCGGCTGTGGAGGGAAGGATGCTTATCCGACTTGGCGGCGAAAAGCCGCAGACGCGTCAACACTTCCGAGGTCAAAAGGATCACGGAATGGAAGAGCTTTTTGGTCGCAGCCCATAGTCCGAGCATCCACTTCGTTAACCGATCGCTTAGCCGAATGGGCTGAGCTGAATAGGTTGTCCGGACTTGCTATGAAGGTTGTCGTGACTCATTTGTGGCGTAAAAGGCCCGAGCCAAGAGTTATTTTGGCTTGTTGCAGTTAGCCTTGGTGCGGTGCCGCATATCGATGCAATGAAGCGGCCAAGATGCATAGAGGGTGCGAATGGCTTCTTGCCCGTGTCAAGACATACTGGGCGGAGATGAAGGCCACCGATGTTGCATCCCAAGAGTCGGACAAGGTTTAGTACCGCCGAGCACTATTTTGAGGAAGTTCTCGCAGGCGCTGCTTAATAGAGACGCAGGTCTTCAAGGATATTATGTTTAAATGACATGTATGATTTGTGAAAACAATGTTTCAATATAATATAAGAGCTTTTTATACTTGTGCGCTCAAGTATTAAAACACCTCCTCGTAAGCCGCTGATGTATATGTGTATATAACCCGAAAGATGGCAGTCCTTGGTTTCAGCCCCACGCACATAGTGCGGGGTGTTTGGAAAAAGGTGCATTTTCACACTTAATCCAACGCCTTGGTCATGTAAAGGAGGTGATAGCGAGCAAACTAGGCAACCGGACTATAATGCTTTATCACTTTCACTTAGCCAAAGGAGTTCGATGGTGGGGCTACTATATAGCCCCTAGGGGCACCGCGCCTCCGAATTGGGCGCAGATGTGCTCGACCGAAACGGTCCTTCGTTAATCGCGCGTAATTCTAAACATTCCAAAGGTCATCGAGTGGTTGACCAGTCTCATGCTATATCATGACAAAGGCCTCCTGCTTTCTATTGAGGTGCTCACCGGCCAACCGGGCACAATTGCAGAGTTCTCCGGTGCCAAGTAGCCGATAGAACCGAACGTAAGGCAACAAAACACAGGAGCCGGGCAAACCCAACATTTGAACAAAGACATGATTCGAGCTGATGCATATAAGGCCTAACTCGAGACGCCAAACACTCCTAAGGTATTCGGTCTTTATGAAAACGGGCAGAATAATGCCCTAAGCCCCCGTGTGTGTACGCGCAAAAATTCTGGTGCGGCCGATGCCAAAACGACAGCCTCCTCGGTTATAGCAGGAAACCGGGGATGTGTATCAACAAGAGACAAGAAAATGTTTACGCAGGTCTTAATCAAAAGAATCTTGCAACAGGTCCCTACCGCACGCCTCGCTACCGGTTCCATTGTGCCGATCCTCGACGGGTGTAGCAGGTGTTCATCTGTAAAAGAGAAGAACTTAGTTGGAAAGAAAAAGGATCGTATGTAAAATGTACTTTATATTAAATAAACAGAGTACGGTTTGAAAAGTGAATACGATTGAGCTTTATTGTCTCGGTTGTACATGCGCAGCCCTTGTACGGGTATGCCATAGGCGCGCTGACACGCCTAGCCATGTCCGGGTTCGAATGACCTATTCAGTGCTTTGATTAGCGGGCCGGATTGGTGTGGGGCTCTCAAGGCAGCCTCACGTTCTTCCGTGTTTCGAGTAACACTTAATACTCCTTTAACGAGATGATGGCGCGGACCGGCATTTTAAGTGTAAGAGATGCATAATGCGGTATTATGCTAAAGCGGCGAAGCTTCACGCCCCAAAGAGTGCTTGATAGCTACTTTCAATGGGGCGATGTGGAAGGTTAACTTTTCACGGCGGAAGTTGTCGGATGAGCCAACACAACTTCTAGCAAAGAGGGAGCCCGCATAATGGGCATATAGGCCTGGCATTACCCCTTTAAAGGAGGTGTTGCTATGGCTAATTTTGGTTGGGTCTATCCCCATTTTGCGGATTGTGTCCTCGATATTGCGTGTTTAGATCACTACCTCCATCCATTAGGACTTGTGTAAATTGGAGTCTGCCGATTATAGGATCTAACATCAAGGCAATCCATCCTCGCATTCCGGATACTTCCTAATAGTCCCGATGATCAAGGTGATTGGTTTTGACAACCATCGCTGGGACTCGCTGATAGACCGTATGCGCGATTTCTATGGGCGCCGCTTTTGTTTTTCCTTTGTCACTTGAAGTGAGTTCACTGTTTTCACTTTTGCGGGAATTTCTTTTGTTTTCCTGCTCGCTTGTGGGTTCGGCTGTCGCCCGCTGGTGTGTCGAGCCCTTATGTTCGGCGTTGAGTTTGCCGGATCGCTTGAAGACCCAACAATCTCGTGGGTATGGTTTGCAGTGCTTCCGGAGTACCGTGGATTTGGCATATTTTGTCCAAGATTTTGTTTAGGTGTGATAGCTCGTCACCGTTGTCCTTGAGGGGCAGGTTTTATGATTCTGCCGGAGCTTCGAATCGCCGCTGATCGCCGTGTTTTTCGGTCGTTTCCTTTGTCCGCGCCGGTCCTTGTTAAGGCTGTGGTTTTCCATTTCCATCCCCGACTTCGGATGTACTTGTCGCTGGTACGTGATCTTGCCAGCCAACTATCCTCTCCCGCGTAAAAGCGGTCATGAGGCTTGTTAATGCAGCGATGGTTCTCGGCTTCTCCTCGCCGAGGTGTCTCACGAGCCATTCTGCCCTGGACGCTGTGTTTGAAAGCTGCTAAGGCTTCGCGTCCTGGACAATGACTATTTGGTTCTTTTTGGTAAGGAACCTGTTCCAGAATTTGCGGGCTGACTCTCCGGTTGTTGAGTTATGTGACTTAAATCGCTCTACATCCGGAGGACTTGACATAAGTCCCTTGAAAATTTGTTCAAAAAGCATCCTCGAGCTCTTCCCAACTTCCAATGGTATTTTCAGGAGGCTTTTGAGCCAATGCCGGGCTGGCCCTTTGAGCTTGAGGGTAAGTATTTTATGGCGTGGAGATCATCTCCTCCGCCATGTGTATGTGGAGGATGTAATCCTCAATCCGCATCTGTGGTCTGTTGTTCCGTCAGATGCCTCTATGTTTACGGGTTTGAATCTCACCGGGAATTCGGATCCAAAGACCTCATCGGTGAAACATGGGGTGTGCGGCACCCCATATTTGGGTGTGCCGTGATGTTCGGATAATTGGCGGTTGCGTTGCTTGGAAGAGCTTGCTTTCGCCCATAGATGGACCTAATCGGCCATCCTTTTGATGCGAACTTGCGCGGATCGCGTGTCGGCCAGGTAAGCGCCGCTTGCCGCCTCCATGTTTGCCATGTGGTCGCTTATCCGACCGGGCGGCTCTTTGTTCTTTGATTATGGGGGCTTTCACGGCCTCCTCATCGAATTCGTGCAGTAATTTGCGCTTCGGTAGTTTCTTGTTTGGCGATCGCCAGATTTCTCATGTGTTGATCACTTTGCTCCATCTGATTCTGAGTAAATCTTCCGCTGTTTTGAGCTTCCGCTTCGCTTTTTCAGTTACGCGCAGAGCGACGAGCCTTTTGTGGAGGTTCTTCGCTTCCAACAATATGTCCGCGTGAGGTCGTCCGGATCGTTATCTTCGCCGGGACGGGTTGTTTATCCAAGTTGTCCTGCTCGGACGGTTGCTCGATAGCATGTTCGCCGCCCACCGTTCGCCTCGCCTATGGCTGGGTCTGGCGGCTGCCGCCTTTGTCGAGGCGGGACTTGGTGCGCGCTTACGCTGCCGCTTTGACTGCTTTCCGAGGGATTTATCCTTCGTAATGTCCCGTTGTTCCTCGCCGTCACTTTTTTAGGTGTATCCACCATGTATACATCGGGATGAGGTGGCTGTCCAAAGATCCTATAGGTGCTGGTTCATGGTTGTCTCCAAAGATCGCCGCCCATACCGCCGATGTCTTCGAGTCGAAATCGAGCACGCCGCTTAAGCTTTCGGCTGGGCTACAAAGTGGGCGGGTGGGCGCTGAATTTCTTCGTCGTCCGCAGATCCCAACCTTCCCCGACCGTAGTCCGCCAGGCTCTCCGGATAAAGAGAGAGACTTTAGTGAATTCAGATGTCGCCAAAGGGCGAAAAGGCCGAAAGATGTCCGCGCAGTTGAACTCCATAACCGGCGCCCAATTGATTCGATTGGCAGGGGCGCTGGGGTTCGGAGTCCGGAGAGGAGTCCGCACCTGGAATCACGGCCTCGCAGCGACGTGGATGGAGTTCGCTCAATCGCCAGAGAGATCGTGAGCCCCGAGGCGGTGTCCAACCACTCGCCCTCGATCGGGCGGAGTCGGTTCTGAGCTAAGGGTCAAAGCGACGCTGGTGCGCCTCCAGGCATTGTTCGCGGCGGAGCCAGATCATGCCCATCGAGACAAGGCGGGCTGCTGGCTGTGGCTCAATCCGTCAAGATCAAGTCTCCGTGATGTCGGCCGTAGTTCAAACTCCCGATCTGACCGATGGCTGTGGGCGAAGCTTTCGATCTCGCTTCCAGATGGCCAAGTGAATTGCCCGCAGCAGTAAAGCCGCTTAACACGAAGATCTGTCCGGGAGAAAAGTCTCACCCTGACCGCGCTGTTGTTGATGATCAAGGAGCCATCGGGCCTAAGGATGACGGCACGCAGGAACTCTCAATGAAAGCACCAATGTCGGTGTCAAACCGCGGATCTCGGTAGGGGGTCCCGAATCGCGCCTAGGCGGATGGTAACAGGAGACAAGGGACACGATGTTTTTTACCTGTGTTCGCCCTCTCGATGGAGGTAACACCTTACCCCGCTTGATTAATATTGATGATATGGGTAGTACAAGAGTAGATCTACCATGAGATCGTAGAGGCTAAACACCGGATAGGGTTAGGGTTACACAGTAGTCGGTTACAATGGTAGGAGATCTACATATCCAGACGCCAAGCTTGCCTTCCACGCCAAGAAAAGTCCCATCCTGACACGGGACTAAGTCTTCAATCTTGTATCTTCATAGTCCAGAGTCCGCCAACGGTGATAGTTCGCTATCCGACACCCCCAATCCAGACTCCTCAAGAGGGCCTTGTTCAGACTAGTGTAGTCGATACACATGCGCCAAGCTTGTTCTTTTTAGGACGAGGACTGGTTTGGCCAGCCACTGGTGGAACACTTCCATGATGAAGCCACCGCTAAAATCTTGGCTACTTCTTCACCGATGTTCTTCTCTTCTCCTCGAGAAACAACGAGGGGTTGGGGACAGGCTTGGCCTCCTTGTGGACGGAGTTTGTGTCATGCATTTCTCTAATACCCGACATGTCCATTGGGGTCCATGCGAAGATATCCCGATTTCACGGAGGAAGTCGATGAGCTCGCCTTCCTATTTGTCCGTCAAGGCGGTGCCCACAACAACGCATTTGCTGCAGATGGGGTCTTTCGGGTTGAGCTTGACATCCTTGGTCTCCTTCGAGGGCTGGAACAAGGCGCCGCTTACTGGCTCCTTGGCGTGGCCGCACGGCCGGTATCTCATTGGCCAAGACGATGATCCGGTCGAGCTTGCGCCGCTTCCTCGGCTATGACCAGCGACTCAGCCACCGGGCGCCATCTCGCACACTCTGTGGACTTGCGGTAGTCACGATGATGGTGATGAGGCCCTTCGGACCCGCAGCTTCATCTTCAGATAGGCGAGTGGGGACCGCCATGAACTTGGCGAAAAGGGAGCCGCCCACCAAAGGCCATATATGCGCTGGACAGATCCACCACCTCGAACCAGAGCGGCTCACGTCGGAAATGGTCACTTGTGCCGAACAGGACGTCGAGTCGGATCCGGCCGATCGGGGAGCAGGAGAGGCCGGGAACGATGCCGTGGAAGATCGTCCGGGTTGGCTCCAAGTCTTTGGCCTCAAGGCCGAGCTTGGTCATGGTGTCGTGGTAGAGGATGTTGATGTTGCTGCCGCCATCGATGAGGACCCGGGAGAACTTGCATGTGTGCCGAGGCGTGACAATGGTAGGGTTGAGGACGAGGGCATAGCCACCCGGATTCAGCATGACGGCCGGATGGTCTTCACGGGTCCAGGTGAACAGGCGCTCCGGCCAGTGCATGTACTCCGGCTTGGCCGGGATGACAGTGTTCACCTCCTGCCAAAGCAGGCGCTCGCTATGCTTGTCGTCACCGAGGCCGGGCGAAGACGGCAGGTCGCTTTGGTCGGGTAGACGCCGCCAAGATCACGCCACCGCCGGGGGCAGAGGAGGAGGAGGCGGAGGCGGCAGCCCCGCTCCTAGAGTCGGAGCCGGAGGAGGCGGGATGTCACCCCGCATGATGCGCTTGGTGATGGCACACTGTGAAAGCATGTGCGTGATGGCCTCGCACTGCTGGGTGCTTATCGAGCGCCGAGCATCTCCGCTGAAGCTCATGGCGGGTTGCCACGCCTGCCTTGCCGGCTTGCCGGGCAAGCATGGCCGGGCCAGCCTCGGGCGCTTTGCTCGGGCGCAATCACGACGAGCCGTTGTCGAAGCGCCATGTAGGATCTTGAGAAGAGGTGTCTAGAGGGGGGTGATTAGACACTAAGTACCAAAGTTGTAGTTTTAACCTTATTAAAGTTTAAGGAGTTTAGGCACAAGTTTAACTTTTTCAATACATAACGAGCAAGCATGCAAAGAGTATATCAGCAGCGGAAAGTAAAGCATGCAACTTGCAAGAAAGTAAAGAGAAGGGTTTGGAAGATTCAAACGCAATTGGAGACACGGATGTTTTTGTCGTGGTTCCGATAGGTGGTGCTATCGCACATCCACGTTGATGGAGACTTCAACCCACGAAGGGTAACGCTTGCTGAGTCCACGGAGGGCTCCACCCATGAAGGGTCCACGAAGAAGCAACCTTGTCTATCCCACCATGGCCGCCGCCCACGAAGGACTTGCCTCACTAGCGTAGATCTTCACAAGTAGGCGATCTCCTTGCCCTTACAAACTCCTTGGTTCAACTCCACAATCTTGTCTGAGGCTCCCAAGTGACACCTAGCCAATCTAGGAGACACCACTTCCAAGAAGTAACAAATGGTGTGTTGATGATGAACTCCTTGCTCTTGTGCTTCAAATGATAGTCTCCCCAACACTCAACTCTCTCTCATAGGATTTGGATCTGGTGGAAAGAAGATTTGAGTGGAAAGCAACTTGGGAAAGGCTAGAGATCAAGATTCATATGGTAGGAATGGAATATCTTGGCCTCAACACATGAGTAGGTAGTTCTTCTTAGAGATAGGATGTGGAAGTGTAGGTTCACCGATGGCTCTCTCCACGAATGAAGAGGAGGTGGAGGGTATATATAGCCTCCACACAAATTCTAACTGCTATACACAATTTACCAAACTCGATGGGACCGAATTGAGAAACTCGGTCGGACCGATTCAGCAAAACTAGTGACCATAGGATTTTCGTGGACCGAATGCAACTCGGAGGACCGATATGGTTAGGTTAGGGCATAACATAATCTCGTTAGACTGACACACAAACTCGTGAGACCGATTTTGGTAATTAGCTAACCAGAGAGTTGGTCAGCAAACTCGTTGGACTGACATCAAACTCGGTGAGACCGATTTTGATAATGAGTCAACCAGAAAGTTTGCATTGTAATCTCGGTAGTACGATTGCTCAAACTCGTGAGACCGATTTTGATAATGGACATACACAGAGAGATTATAATCCCATCTCGGTGAGACCGAGATCCCTATCGGTGAGACCGATTTGCCTAGGGTTTGTGGCAAGGTTAAGACATCCAAACTCGGTGGCGCTGGATAGGAAGAATCAGCAATGAGTTTGACTTTAGGTTTTAGGACATATGTGGAAGTGGGAAAGTAGTTGAGGGTATTTGGAGCATATCACTAAGCACTTGAAGCAAGAGGCTCATTACAACACCTCATCCCTCCTTGATAGTATTGGCTTTTCCTATAGACTCAATGTGATCTTGGATCACTAAAATGTAAAATGAAGAGTCTTGAGCTTGAAGCTTGAGCCAATCATTTGTCCTTAGCATCTTGAAGGAGTTCCCACATCCTTTAGTCCATGCCACTCCATTGTTGAACTTATCTGAAACATACTAGATAAAAGTGTTAGTCCAATAAGAGATATGTTGACATTAATTACCAAAACCACCTAGGAGCACTTGTGCTTTCAATCTCCCCTTTTGGTAATTGATGACAACATACATCAAAGCTTTAGATAAAGATATAAAGAATAGCAAGTAAAGCTTTGAAAGACATGTAACAGCATAGGCTCCCCTACATGTATGCAATCATGTGAATATGGAATATAGAAGCATGTCATAGCATAACCATGATAGAGCAGCAATGTGTTACATGTATCTTGGCCATATGCATCGAGCAAAGAATATTAAAGAAAATTCCTTCATGCCCATGAGTCCTTCTTGCAAACAAAGATGTACATCAGCAAGAATTCTCATACACATGATTGTGATGCATATACTTACCTTGTAGTCTTGAGTTGTCTTAGGATGGAATGAACTCATGTAAACAAGGTTAGATAACACAGATGCACCTACTAGCCGTGAGCAAACAAAAGAAACCACAAGAATACCAAGACTGGATGACATGTAGAGAGTGAGTACTAAGTACTACATTGGATTAGACATGTCCCCAAGAGTAAAGATATGCAATGAATTTAGATGATTTCTTTCCTTAGATGTCTTGCTCCCCTGAATCTAGCAAGGGATATTGGGAGAAGATAGGAATGAAAATCGAGCTAAAAGATATGAATGAACAGAGCTAATGCAAGCTAATGCAAATAAGCACATATGAACATGTCTTTCCCTCAAGAAGACATGTGGCATCTCTCCTCTTGGGGTTCGATCCTTGAGTCACAACATAAAGCAGTTGATAAAAATGTGATGCTTGTAGAGGACAAGATTCATTGAGTGGAGCTGGATCAAAAGAAACACGTATAAGTGGCAAACTGTTTTTCCTGTTAGAAATCGGTGGCACCGAGTGGTATGCTTCGGTGGTACCGAAAGTTTTCGGTCGGACCAAAAATAACAACTTGGTGTAACCGAGTTCATCGCAGAGAAAACAATTGTCACCTCAGTTCACTTCACTAATAAGATCTCACAAAGATTTGCAAGGAATTTATCAATGATATGCAATGAATTGAATGCGAAAATGCAGAGCAAACCGAAAGAAATCTAGATGAAGTTTTTTTTGAAAGGGGAAACACATATGCATGAGACAAATGCAAAACTCATAAAAGAACACAAGAGAACTTCATCTAGAGATGGTCGGCATAAAACACCTATGTTAGAGTATATTGACTTAGGAGTCAAGTGAGATCACTTGATCATAGGTCATACTATCGCTTAAGCTCAAAATGGGGTTGCCATTTTCGCTTACATCTTGATGTATTCACATCTTGTCGAGTTGCTTTAACTCATGACTTGGAGTAAAGCTTCTAAGATGGAATAACATACCTTGGTTGGTGGTGTCGCCCATGTAGTTGAACACGTGTGGGTTGCTCAAGGTTGATGTAGCTCATCAAGAATTTGGAGAACCACTTGGAATTTGAGTCCATCTACCTACATGGGTTAGTTCATGCAAGGAAGAGCACTTGTGTATCCAACAATGACAATCATGAAGCTCAACATAGAATTTGTCAAAGGATATGTTTAAATGGTTTTGTGCTTCCTTGGCTTCAACCATCTTGTGTAGAGACTTGGTGATGTAGAGATTGCTCAAGATATGAGTAGGTTACAACCTCATGGAATTTGATTCAACCAAGTACCTACATGGGTTAGATAACATGCAAGATACAAATATATCCAAGACATAAGATTTCCATCATAGGAGAGATATCAAGGATTAGGCATAAGCTCATGTCTTGCATGTATCCGATGGAGTTTCTACTCCAAGTTTGAAGCATCAATGATGTTCAATTCTCCTCTTAACCTACAAAACACTTTCTCATCAAGAGGTTTAGTGAATATATCCGCTAATTGCTTTTCAAAAGTAACATGCTTAAGAACAATGTCACCCTTAGCAACATGATCTCGAATGAAATGATGACGAACTTCAATATGCTTAGTTCGAGAATGTTGTACGGGATTATGACCAATTTTGATAGCACTTTCATTGTCACAAAGCAATGGAACATGTTTCACATATATCCCATAATCTTTAAGAGTTTGGGTCATCCAAAGTAATTGAGCACAACATGAACCAGCGGCAATGTATTCCGCTTCAAGCAAGGATAAGGATATCGAGTTTTGTTTCTTGGAGGACCAAGACACAAGAGATCTACTAAGAAATTGGCAAGTACCCAAAGTGGACTTTCTATCAACCTTGTCACCGCATAGTCCGAGTCGGAGTAGCCAACAAGATCGAAGAGGCCTCTTAGGATACCAAATGCCAAAATTTGGTGTATGGATTAAGTATCTCACTATCCTTTTCATGGCCTTAAGGTGACATTCTTTAGAGCAGCTTGATATCGTGCACACATGCACACACTTAGCATGATATCGGACGTGAGCACATAGATATAACAATGAACCAATCATAGAGCGATAAACCTTTTGATCAACCGTTCATCATCTTTGGTTAAGTCAAGATGTCCACTAGTGGGCATGGGTGTAGTCATACCTTTGCATTCTTGCATATTGAACTTCTTGAATAAGTCCTTGGTGTATTTCGCTTGAGCAACAAAAGTACCTTCCTTAGTTTGCTTGATTTGCAACCCAAGAAAGAATTTGAGTTCACTCATCATAGACATCTCAAACTTCTCCGACATTAGCTTCCCAAACTTTTCACTAAAATGAGGGTTAGTTGAACCAAATATAATATCATCAACATAGATTTGGCACACAAAGAGTTCTCCATTAACCCTTTTAGTAAAAAGAGTAGAATCAATTTTCCCAATATCAAAGCCTTTTTCAATAAGGAACTTGGTCAAGCATTTATACCACGCCTAGGAGCTTGTTTAAGACCATAAAGAGCTTTGTGAAGTTTGTAAACATGATTGGGTTTCTTAGGATTGACAAAGCCGGAGGTTGCTTAACATAAACTTCCTCCTCTATTTCACCATTTAGAAAAGCACTTTTAATGTCCATTTGGTACAAGGTGATATCATGATGATTAGCATAGGCAAGTAAGATGAATGGACTCAAGTCTAGCAATGGGAGCATAAGTCTCACCATAGTTCATACCTTCGACTTGTGTGTAGCCTTGGGCGATTTAGACGTGCTTTGTTGCGTAACTACTTTTCCATCTTCATCTTGCTTGTTGCGAAACACCCATTTGGTACCGATGATGTTGTGGTTGTTGTCGGGCTTCTCAACCAATGTCCAAACTTGATTCCTCTCAAAGTTGTGTAGCTCTTCATGCATAGCATTTATCCAATCCGGATCTTCCAATGCTTCTTCAACCTTCATAGGTTCAATGCTAGATATGAAAGAATAGTTTTCACAAAAGTTAGCTAAACGAGTTTTAGAGCGAGTGATTCTCCCGGTTTGAATATCATTGTAGATTGGCTCAACGGGATGATCTTTAGCAATTCTTGCTCGAACTCGTGAAAGCTTTTGCTTGAGTCTTTGTTGAACATCTTCTTCATCTTGTTCTTCTTCTTGGCCTTCTTCATTGTTGGCGTTGTCGCTTCTTGTCGTGGTGGAGAAGGAGGTTGTTGACGCTCATCTTGATGCACTTCCTCGCTTTCTTCATCTTGGTGTGTCCCACTTGTGGATGCTTCCGTATCAACTCTTGGTTCACCTAGTCGTGAAGTAGAAGCTTCCACTTGACGGACGAGGTACTCTCCTTCACCTCCGCTGGACTAACCTTGCCAATAGACAAGTCTTGGATTGCTTCCAAGGATCTTTGTCTCCTACATCAATTGGCAATTGCTCTATTTATGAGCCGTTAGATTCATCAAACTTCACATCTACCGCCTCTTCAACCTTTCGGGTGAAATTGTTGTAGACACGGTAAGTGTGAGAGTTTGAGCCATAACCTAGTAGGAAACCTTCATGAGACTTAGGAGCAAATTTAGAACGACGATGCTTATCAAGAATGTAGCACTTTGAGCCTAATACTCGAAAGTATCCAACTTGGGGTTTGTTACCGTGAGGAGCTCAGATGCCATCTTGCCGAGTAGCTTGTGAAGATACAAGCGATTTGTTGCATGACAAGTTGTCTCAACCGCTTCTGCCCAAAAGTGCTTCGCTGCCTTGTACTCATCAAGCATCGCTTCGCCATTTCGATGAGCGTCCGGTTCTTCCTCTCAACAACTCCATTTTGTTGAGGTGTGTACGTAGTCGAGAACTCGTGTGAAATCCTTCTTCGTCAAGAAAGGTGTCCACATTTATGCTTCTTGAACTCCGCTCCGCTGTCGCCGCCAACCTTCTTGATCTTCACTTCAAATTGATTTTGGGCCTTTCTAGCTAAGTTTTTGAAGATCTTTTGACCTGCGATTTATCATCGAGAAAGAACACCCACGTAAATCTTGAAAAATCATCAACTATAACTAAAACAAAAGAATTTCAACCGAGACTCTTGTAGGAGTTGGGACCAAAGAGATCCATGTGAAGTAGCTCGAGTGGCCTCTTTGTGGTCATGATGTTCTTCACGGGATGCCTTCCTCCAACCTGTTTACCTGCTTGACAAGCACTGCAAAGTCTATGCTTATCAAATATGACATCGTTAACTCCAAGGATATGATTCCCTTTAATAAGCTTGTCAAGGTTTCTCATGCCAACGTGACCTAATCGTCTATGCCATAACCAACCTTTTGAGGATTTAGCAATGAAGCAAGTTTTAGGTTGAGCCTTTTAGTGAAATCAACAATGTATAGATCACCTCACGATACCGGTAAAGACCATTTTATGATTGTCTCGACTAAACACTTGGCAATCAATTTCAAGAATAGGACATTGAAACCAAATCAGCAAGTCTAGATATCGAAAGTAAGTTGTAGCCAAGAGATTCAACGAGCATGACATTCTGAATGGAGCTATCATGTGAGATGGCCACCTTACCGAGACCAACCACCTTACCTTTGAGTTGTCACCAAAGGTGACATACTTTCGAGGACTATCATTATCAGCAAGCTCACTAAACATGTCTTTATCTCCGGTCATGTGATCGGTACATCCACTATCAAGAACCCATTCCTTTCCTCCCGACATATATCCTCAAGATTTGCCATAAGACCAAAGTGTCTCATTGCATCATCAAGATTGAAGTCACTATAATCATCCTCATCATAGTATCCATGTTCAACATCGCCATGTGGTGGATCAAATCCTAAAGAGGGTAATTCGTTAGAGTGAGTTTGACAATGATCTTGCTTATGAATTTTATAGCTTCGAAATAATATCACTAATAATACCAACATTTCCTTTGGCACGCATAAGGTTTGTAAGCTCAAATAGACGATCACCAAACATAGGATCACTAGTATTCATTTTACTCAAAGCAATAGACTTATGGAGAATTTCATCTAGATTTTTCAAGGAATAATTTGGAAATCGCTCTCAAGAAATTTCCATATAGTATAGGCACACTTAAGAGTAGGCAAACATCCAATCAAGTTTCTAGGCAATCCTCTAGTAATAAGTTCGGTAGTTCTAAGATTCCTAAACATGTCAATTGACTCATCATGGGTTGGATGCATAGGGTCAACATAAGGTGCACAAGGGCTAGCAATGTACTTGTTCAAATGATATTGATTGAAAATTACAAGCATCTCATTTTTCCACTCATGAAAATACTCTCCATCAAGAATAGGCACTCTATGTCTAAGACTCCCTAAAGTAGACTCATCCATCTTCCTCCAATGGTGATTAAACCGAGGCAATGGAGACCAATGCTCTGATACCACTTGTAGGATCTTGAGAAGAGGTGTCTAGAGGGGGGGGTGATTAGACACTAAGTACCAAAGTTGCAGTTTTTAACCTTATTAAAGTTTAAGTGGAGTTTAGGCACAAGTTTAACTTTTTCAATACATAACAAGCAAGCATGCAAAGAGTATATGAGCAGCGGAAAGTAAAGCGTGCAACTTGCAAGAAAGTAAAGGGAAGGGTTTGGAGGATTCAAACGCAATTGGAGACACGGATGTTTTTGTCGTGGTTCCGATAGGTGGTGCTATCTTACATCCACGTTGATGGAGACTTCAACCCACGAAGGGTAACAATTGCGCGAGTCCACGGAGGGCTCCACCCACGAAGGGTCCACGAAGAAGCAACCTTGTCTATCCCACCATGGCCGTCGCCCACGAAGGACTTGCCTCACTAGCGGTAGATCTTCACGAAGTAGGCGATCTCCTTGCCCTTACAAACTCCTTGGTTCAACTCCACAATCTTGTCGGAGGCTCCCAAGTGACACCTAGCCAATCTAGGAGACACCACTCTCCAAGAAGTAACAAATGGTGCGTTGATAATGAACTCCTTGCTCTTGTGCTTCAAATGATAGTCTCCCCAACACTCAACTCTCTCTCATATGATTTGGATCTGGTGGAAAGAGGGTTTGAGTGGAAAGCAACTTGAGGAAGGCTAGAGATCAAGATTCATATGGTAGGAATGGAATATCTTGGCCTCAACACATGAGTAGGTAGTTCTTTCTCGTAAATAGGATGTGGAAGTGTAGGTTCACCGATGGCTCTTCCACGAATGAAGAGGAGGTGGAGGGTATATATAGCCTCCACACAAAATCTAATCATATACACAATTTGCCAAACTCGGTGGGACCGAATTGAGAAACTCGGTCGGAGCGATTCAGCAAATCTAGTGACCGTTAGGATTTTCTGGGGACCAAATGCAACTCGGTAGGACCGATATGGTTAGGGTTAGGGCATAACGTAATCTCGGTGAGACCGACACACAAACTCGGTGAGACCGATTTTGGTAATTAGCTAACCAGAGAGTTAGTCAGCAAACTCGGTTGACTGACACTCAAACTCGTGGGACCGATTTTGATAATGAGTCAACCAGAAAGTTTGCATTGTAATCTTGGTAGTACTGATTGCTCAAACTCGGTGAGACCGATTTTGATAATGGACATACACAGAGAGATTATAATCCCATCTCGGTGAGACCGAGATCCCTATCGGTGAGACCGATTTGCCTAGGGTTTGTGGCAGTGGTTAAGACATCCAAACTCGTGGCGCCGGATAGGAAGAATCAGCAATGAAGTTTGACTTTAGGTTTTAGGACATATGTGGAAGTGGGAAAGTAGTTGAGGGTATTTGGAGCATATCACTAAGCACTTGAAGCAAGAGGCTCATTACAACACCTCATCCCTCCTTGATAGTATTGGCTTTTCCTATAGACTCAATGTGATCTTGGATCACTAAATGTAAAATGAAGAGTCTTGAGCTTGAAGCTTGAGCCAATCCTTTGTCCTTAGCATCTTGAAGGAGTTCCTACATCCTTTAGTCCATGCCACTCCATTGTTGAAATTATCTGAAACATACTAGATAAAAGTGTTAGTCCAACAAGAGATATGTTGACATTAATTACCAAAACCACCTAGGGAGCACTTGTGCTTTCAGTTCCGCTGTCACCATGAGCGCGACCATGGTGGCGGCTCGAGCGCAAGAGCTTGTGTTGAGGAGGGTGCCATCTCGCACCACGACGAAGTATTGGATGGCCTGGACTTCGTGAATGCCCTTGCAGCTGTTCTGGAGCTCGGTCCAGTGCGCGAGGTACTTGCGACCGGTCTCCGTAGGCCCCTCAGACGCACAGGCGTAGCTGGTCGAGGCGCCAGGTCGCCAGGTATGTCCTGGCTGAAGTTGCGACGGCGGCCCGCTCAAGTCGACCCACGCGTTGATGCTGCCCACCGGCAAGCTGTTCAACAATGTGCGGGCCGAACCCTGCAGCATGAGCGGTGCGTAGCGCATGGCGAGACGGGCGGTTGTTGCGCCATGGCGCGCCGGCGGCGGTGGTGTAGTCGATGAGCCACTCCTCCGGCTTGACGGTGCCGTTGTACTTGGGGGTGTAGCGGGGGAGCGTGAACCCTTTGTGGAAGGGCTCATCCCGGATGCGTGGGCTGAAGCACATCGTCCCGACAGCTCCAGGGAGAGGGCAAGTTGGTCGAGGCGGTGGCGAAGCGCCGGTGTCGCCGATGCGCCATGGGCTCACCGGGTCAAGACCAGTTGCTGGGGGCCGGTCGGCCCGGACGACGGCCGGGTTGCGGGGGAGGATCGCGTAGGCGCTGGTCTTCCGAGGCCGGCTCACCGCCCAAGCCACCGGCAGCTGCCGGGCGCCAAGGCCGGGTCCGTGTAAAATGGAGGCGCTTCACGGTGGCGAAGACGCCAGTGTTCTGCTAGTCCTCGGGACCGCCGGTGTGGATCGAGCCGACCTCGCTGGCTTGGTGAGTTGGTTGAGGCGGTCCTGCTGCTGCTGGCTGCCCGAGGAGGTCGCTCACCCGCTTCAAGGTCCTTCACCCTTGCCGGTGAGCTGATCCAGATCGATCGCGGCACCGGGCGGCACACATATTCTTCACGGGAGTCTCATAGACGGGAGGGATTGCGCCAAAGGCGCGACCTATCGTAGCCGCCTGGCCCGCACGCCGGGCGATCTTGGCTTGGCTCGGCCAAGGCAAAGCGTGACACAAGAGGGCCCAAATGAGTGAGTCTGTGAGGTGCTGCGGGCAGCGAGTGAGGGAGTCTCGACTAGGGGTGTCCGATAGCCGAACTATCATCGCGACGGACTTCCTAGACTATGAAGATACAAGATTGAAGACTTCATCCCGTGTCCGAATGGGACTTTCCTTGGCGGAAGGCAAGCTTGGCGATACTAATATGTAGATCTCCTACCATTGTAACCGACTCAGTAACCCTAACCCTATCCGTGTCTATATAAACCGGAGGGTTTTAGTCCGAGGACTAACAACAATCATACCATAGGCTAGCTTCTAGGGTTTAGCATCCTTGATCTCGTGGTAGATCTACTCTTGTACTACCCATATCATCAACATTAATCAACCAGAGTAGGGTATTACCTCCATCGAGAGGGCCCGAACTCGGGTAAAACATCGTGTCCCTTGTCTCCGTTACCATCCGCCTAGACGCACACGCTCGGGACCCCTACCCGAGATCCGCCAGTTTTGACACCGACATTGGTGCTTTCATTGGGAGTTCCTCCGTGTCGCCACCTATAGGCCCGATGGCTCCTTCGATCATCAACAACGACGCGTCCGGGTGAGACTTTTCTCCTCGGGCAGATCTTCAGATTCGGGCGGCTTTTGCATCGGGCCAATTCGCTGGCCATCCGAGCAGATCGAAGCTACGCCCGCCATCGTGTCGATTTGAAGTTTGAACTATATGGCCGATGTCCGCGGAGACTTGATCTTCGACGGATTCGAGCCACAGCCGAGCGTGTCGTGACCGCTCCTCGATGGGTATGATCTAGCTCGCCACTAACATTGCCTTTGAGGCCGCATCACCATCCGCCTCCGACCCTTAATCCGGAGCCGATTCGCCGACGAGGATGGTTGGTTGACACCGCCGGGATGAAATCTCTACGGCGATCGAGCCAACACCCTCCCCGCCCTTTGCGGCTCGTGACTCCAAGGTGCCGGACTTTTCTCCGACCAACCTCCGCTACCGCCAATCGAATCCGATTACGCCGGTCATGGAGTTCATCGCCATGACATCTTTTCAAAGACTCGCCTTTGGCGATATCCTCAACTCACTAAAGTCTCTCCTTTATCCGGAGAGCCCCGGACGGACTACGGATAGGAAGGTTGGGATGCGGACGACGAAGAAATTCAACGCCCACCCACCACCCACTTTGTAGCCATCGCGACGCATTTAACCGACATGCTCGATTTCACCGAGGACATCGACGATATGGACGATTTATGCCGAGACGACTCAAGACACAGCTACCAGGCACCGGAAGGCCACCTCACATACGACATATACATGGTGGACATCCCAAAAGATGGGAATGGCGATGGAACGCGGAGGATGACCCTCCAAGAACAACCCAAACGCCGACGCCGCCGCGCCGTTTCTAAATCTTGCCATAGTAAAACGGTGATTCCAAAGACGGAGATGATAACACCGGACAAGGTTGAAGACAACCCTCCAGCAGGACTCAGCCAGCAGGAGGAGGGAGAAGCAAGTCCGCACGATAGCATGGCGTAAAGAGAGGTCGAGGACGATAATTATGCGCCTCCTCCAAGATGAGGCAAGCCTCGACGACGGCGAATTTGTCGTGGCTCGAGGATCCCGCCGAGCAGAGTATTCCAAACGCAGGCTTATAGCCACGGTAAGCAGCCTCAAGAAAAGCAGAACAGCTTAGAGCTGACCAAGACCTGCTAGTCGACAGATGGATCAAGTCCTCGCAGCCAAGAGTATGAACTCAAACGCCTCCAAAAGCTACCCCAAACGCAGGCCATTGCCTCGATCAGGAGGAAGCACCAAGTCACCAACAAGACGACATGGTAGACCGCCACCCTGCGGCCGTGATGAGAAGCCTCGCCCTCCGCTTGCCGCACTCTCGACGCTGCTCAAAAGTGCTAAGGCACGGAAAACGCTACGGACTTATGTAGATATATTGAGGATAAGGAAAACATACAAGATTGATCACGGATCGCGGGCGCCCAACGACTCGAGATGATTCTCCGTCACCGGATACAAAGAAACCCGCCGGGCTCAACACAAGAGACAAAGCTCATATGAGCTACGCCGTGATATAGCCCAACACAGAGGCGCCACACACCCACTATGCTTCATGATGAAGTAATGGATCATAAAATCCCTGAGGGCTTCAAACCCGTAAACATTGAATCATACAATGGTACCACAGATGCTGCGGTTCTGGATCGAGGACTATGTCCTCCATATCCACATGGCCCAAGGTGATGATCTACATGCCATCAAATACCTCCCACTCAAGCTTAAAGGACCAGCTCTGCATTGGCTCAACATCTTGCCAGCCGAATCAATTGGTTGTTGGGAGGACCTCGAAGCCGATTCCTTGATAACTTCCAGGCACATATGTACGCACTCACCGCATAACCCATGACCTTAGCCATATAATTCAGCAGCCGTAAGAATCGCCGATAATTCTCGAACACGGTTCCTAACAAAGAAAAATCAAATCGCTGACTATCCGGATGCGGAGGCCCTTGCAGCCTTCAAACATAACATCCGCGATTTAATGGCTTGCCCGACACATAGGATAGGAAAAGCCAAACCATGGCAGCCCTCACAACACTCATGACCCGCTATGCTGGAGAGGACAGCTGGCTAGCTCAAGCAACAACTTGGCCAAACACCCCGATAGTTCGGATACCAAGGACAACAATGGCAGGTCGATTGCAACAAGAACAAGCGCCGATTAACGATGATAATGTCAAGATACGGCAGTCAATGCCGGATTCAGAGGCTCTAAACCCGTCAGCGGAAGAAGCCATTCAAAAAATACCTGTGGCCCGGCCCAACTTGGACCAATAGTCGATCGCCAGCGCGATACATGGCACCCCGAAAACTAGCCAACCACACCAACAGGATTGTTGGGTGTTCAAGCAAGCAGTGTTATGCCGAACTCAATGACAAGGGGCTGCATAGAGATGACGAGGAAGAGCCCCGCCAACAATAGAGGACAAGGGCTTTCCACACAAGTGCGTGACGGTGAACATGATATACGCAACCCACATACCCAAAAGGGAGCGGAAGCGCGCTAAGGACGATATGCGATGGAGCCACGCCCAAGTTCAACCCATGGTCTTCCCCGCCCATCACCTTCGATTGAAGGGACCACCCCACTAGCATCCGCCACGGCGTTTCGCCGCATTGGTTCTTGACCCAATTATTGACGGATTTCACCTCACCGTAGTCCCGATGGACGGCGGTAGCAGCCTGAACCTGCTTTATCAGATACAGGCGCAAAATGGGCATAGACCCTCAAGGATTAAACCTACAAAGATGAACTTTAAAGGCGCCATACCGGGTGTAGAGGCCAATTGTACGGCTCGCCACACTCAAGTGGTCTTCGGATTCCCGGATAACTTCCGGGCGAAGAGTTAATCTTCGACATAGTCCCGCTCGCAGCGGTTATCATGCATCGCTTGGACGAACCGTGACGGTAAAGTTCAATGCGCGCCGCACTACGATACCTCAAGCTCAAGATGCCAGCCCTCAAGGAGTAATCACGGTCAATGGAAACACCGAACGCCTCTCCGAACGGAGGAGCACATGGCGCTCCTCGGGCGAAGGTGCAAAGCAGCCTCTCACAGCAATTCTCGAGTCCGCCATTAAACATCCGGACACCGCTGCCGCTACCGAGTAACCTACAAAAAGACCGCCTGCATGATCCAAGCACGCCAGAGTAATCCGCCCCTACCCCAGCCTCGCGAAATTGCGGCCAAGATTACGCTGCACATAACTACGCCCGAGATACCATGGGCATAAGGAGGGCTACGACCACTTCAAGACGCCTGCACGCGCTCAACCGCACTGTGGCCCCGATTGTGTCATTCTTTTCTTTTCCTTTTCTTCTTTTTCTTACTTTCAGACTCTGCTTCCAAACCCTCGTCCGCACTAGAATCGCCAACTCACGATGCAACAGCCAGTGAAGCAGGTAGCTACGCCGAGTGTTCGTGTGGTCTCTATTACGAGCATTATACCTGTTTTACATACCATCCCGCAGCTTACCCTCGAGGGGACATGTTAAATAGTCCCATCCCTTGCTTTCCGCACAATGTGTATCGCTCGCTTTTATTTGCGCTTTTTGAATAAACAATACATAGCTTTTGTCTATTATTGCACTCTTTCTTTATCTATATATATGTTCATTTCATGACATGTTGCACCTGTACACTTTGGTACGGCCAATACACCAGGGGCTTATGTACCCCAAAATTATGGTGTGATAAGTCCAACACTTTCACAAGTGCGGCACTCAAGTTATAGCATTATATGCATCGGTTCAATCATGTCTTGGGTCAATAGTTGGTTTGCCCGCCCCGTGTTTTGGTACCTTACGCCCGCTATATCGCTAAGGTAGCATTCGGAGAACCATCGCGATTGTGCCCCAGCTTGAGCTGGGTCGAGCACCTCAAAGGAGAAATCTAAAACTGACCATCATGATAGGGCGAGAGCCGGTCGCTGTTCGAGAGGTTTTTCGGTCCCTAAAGACTTATGCCGCTTAGAGCGAGGAACCGAATTGTCCGCCAAGGCGTGATAGCGCCTAACTCGGTCTTCCGAATACTAGGGGCTTCACCAAATTTAAAATTATAGAATTCTATGGCTAAGTGAGAGTGTTCAAGCATTATAAGTCCGTTGTTTTGTTCGCTATGCTGAACGCCCCTTGATGGACCCAAGAATGGGAACAAGAGCGCCAAGTTTATCCCTAACACCCCAAAGACTGTGGCATGGGGGCTGAAGCCAACGACTTGCCATCTCTCAAATTTGATAAACGGTCGCATTTAAGGTAATATTTTAAATTAACAAGCATTGCTTAGCGATATGAACAAGTTTTCAGCGACATGTGATAACAAATGCGTAGTCTATTCAAAATTACATCTTTAGAGCACTCATCCGCTATACGGCGAAAGCACCCTTCAGAGGCCCTCATAGTACATTTCGGGCGCATGATGCTCCTTGCCCTTCGGTGGTCTGGTCTGGTCACAAGCTTCTCCGCTCCCCAGCTTGCCCCAAAGGCACCTTAGCACGGCAAGGCCCGACGGGCACCTTCAATGCAGACGGAGCGCTTGATGACCTCAATCCGTGGACAAAGGCCCACCACCACCGTGACTAGCCCAAAGTAGCTCCTGTGCATGGCTTCCAATGGCCACACCAACTATGAGGCCCCTCATGGCCTGTTCGCATGATTTTAGGAGCTCGACCAGCTGCTTCACTGGTCGCTTAGGGGCATCGACGCCCGCCTCAAAGATACCGAGACCGTAACACCTTCTCCGCCGAGCCCTCCTTGGCGCTGTAGAATGCGGCAAGATCGTATACACCACGGGCATATCTCGCAATGCTCCCGAGAGCTCCGAACCGTAAGTAATAGGTAATTCACTTTCACATTCTTGCTCTTGCATAAAGAATGCCTTACCCGCCATGATCTTCTTTATTGCCTCAATCTCCGAGGGCTTTTTGGCCTCGCCCTAGCAGCTTTGCACTCTCAAGAGCCGGGCAAGCTCTGACTCTTGGGTTCGAGTCATGCTCCAAACCTCGTGTTTTTCCACGAGAGCCTGAGCTCTTGCCGCACCTCCGCCACCGCCTCCCCCTTCTCTCGCTGGTGCGCTCCGCAGCCGCTGAGCCAAGCCACGGACACCGCTTCCTTCGTGGTCGCCACCTCGCTCGTGGGCCCCCGCAGCACTCCATGTTATTCTTGTTATTTTTGCAACCAAACCTTTCTATAAGGTATTTCTTTCATAACGACATTTACCTTCCTTGTCCTCGAGCTGCTTCTTGGCAAGGCCGAGCTCTGCTCGACCGCCGAGGCTCGCTTCAATGCATCGACCAAGTCAAGGCGGCAGAGGTCACCAAGCAAGCCCTGCATTCCCATATTGACATACTTATGTTAGACTCCTGCATATATCTTTTTAGATCCTTAGTCCGCTTTTCTTCCAACACCGAACTAAGCATCGTGGGCTACCGCTCTATGCGGTAATATTTTTACATATTCTAAACTTACCTCAAAGCCTCATTAGAAGGTCGGTACAGCTCGCCACCCCGCTTGGCGGATCGAATCGTCTCGGATCACCGCACTCATAACAAGGCGGTGTTCTCCTGATGGAGGCGCTGTTAAGCGCCCAAGAAGTTATCCGTGCCTCCGGTTGGACGGAGGACACCGCGCCTTACCTTTCTTACGAAGGGGCCGCTGGCCGGACTTCGAGCCACTGAAGGTTCCAGTATGGAGTCCTGGACAAGGGTCGGGCTTAGAGCCCTCGGTCTCACCCCCACGAGCCTCGAGTCCGGAGGTTGCCTTGCAGCCTCCTCGCGCCACCTCCTTCTGACCAGGCCCCCTTGGGGCCCCACCTCGATGTCGTCTGCAGCGTGAGGCGAGGAGGCGGCCGGAAGTGAAGTACTTCCATTTCCGATTTAACTCGTGGACCCGCCGACGAAGGGGCGAACTCGCCTTCATGGGCTGCATAATTGTTCGCATTAGAGAACACTATGCAATGAAAACCATGGGTATCCTGGACACTTACGGTCTCGCCAGGCTTGGCCCTTGTTGGCCACTCCTCCTCGCTTGTCGACGCTGCAGGAGAAGTCCGAGGAAGGGTCCTTCCTTCTGATTCTCCGCCTCCCCAGCTTGGCGGCCTTCCTTTCCTCTCCTCCTTCACTGGGAGAGACTTCTTTCCTCCTCCTCGCTCGTGGAGAGGATTCTCGCTCAGAACTGACAAAGACCAGCGCCGGAGCTCCTTCGAGTTCCTGCTGCCTCCTTCTTGGCCTTCTTCTCCCAACCACATGAGGTACCGGAGCCAGCAGCCCTGGCAATCGGGCGTCTGGTGGGTCTTCGGCAAAGGGGCCGACAGCTAACCTGTCCGACATCTTCAGCCAGTCCTCGTTAAAGGTTAGGGAGTTTTAGATCCCGATAGAGTCAAACTATGAAAAAGAGTCCCATAAAGGGTAAATAACTCACTCGCTGGCTTGACGCATGAAGCTGAATCCGCGATCTTCGGTAGCGGATGTGGGAGCCTCGCGCCTTGAACAAGACCTTCCGTATCTTCGCACGTAGTGTCAAGAGCCTTTTAGAGTTGAGTGTCAGCCGGATCGAACTCCCACAATTTGAAGGCCCGTTGTTGGCATGGGAGAATCCGCGGATGAGCATCACCGGATTACGCTGACAAGCCCGAGATTCTTGTCCACCGTGTTTTGACGATGTTTGAGTCCGGATAGATCATCCGAATTCCCCACGCCAGCCCGCCTCTTTCCATGACGAGAGCCATGTGGGGAAGCCAGATCTGAATTCGAGGTCCGCCACCCATTTGGGGTCGCAGCTCGGTGATGTAGAACCACCCCGATTGCCACCCTTTATTGTCTCCATGAAGGGAGCCTCGAGCCATAAGACTTTGGCCATCTTGCCAACCATGGTGCATCCAAGACTGGCTTGGCGGCCGCCCACTACCTTCGCCCGACATTGAAGATCTTCACCATAAGTCAAGTGGGCTGATGCAGAGGAAGGCCTCGAACACGACGATGAATGCCGAGATGTTGAGGATGAAATTCGGGGCCAGTCATGGAAGTCCAGCCAGAGTAGAACATGAGCCCCTGGACAAATGGGTGAAGTGGAAAACCTAGTCCATGGAGGAAGTGGGGAGAAACACCACCTCTCATGGGGCCTGGGGTTAGAATGAGCTGCCCCCGCCGGGCAGCCGGCGCGCCATGTTGCCGACAAGTATCCGCCTCCGCAGCTTTGGATGTGCCCTCCGTGACGGAGGAGGCCATCCACCGCCTCCCGCCTCCGACATGATTGGAGAAGGTTGAGGTGGGTGTGCGGACTTGGGCGCTGGAGCTCAAGTGCGAAAATGGATGAGCAAAGGAGGAAGAAAGGCGAGGTGAAAAGGTGGATCCTTATCCCTTATATGGACGGACGGCTATGTGTCCCCACCAGCCCGGTAAAACTCGCTATCTCCCAAGCGCCAGAATCAATGGCGCGATGGGTTACCCACGTCCGTATTGATGAGAATCCCGAATAAGGGGGCACGATCTATGCTTTGATAAGACGTGCGTAAGGAAACCGCCGCTAAACGCTACCGAGGTGGAACAAGAAAACGATTCATATGGAGGCCTCGTGTGTGTGATGTCACGCCGCTGAATACGCCAACAGATCCGGCAAAAGTTATTCTCTACGGTGGTATGTGGAACTTGTTTTGCAAAGCCGACACTATCCTTGTGTTCAAAACCTTCTATGAAGTATTCGAGGAGGAACCCGCATTGCAATGCCAAGACAATATGCGCCACCGGACTCGTCGCCATTGAAGCCCGGTTCAGGGCTACCGAGGAGTCCTCGACTAGGGGTGTCCGGATAGCCAACTATCATCGCGGCCGGACTCCAAGACTATGAAGATACAAGATTGAAGACTTCGTCCCGCGTCCGGATGGGACTTTCCTTGGCGTGGAAGGCAAGCTTACGATACGGATATGTAGATCTCCTACCATTGTAACCGACTCTGGTAACCCTAACCCTATCCGTGTCTATATAAACCGGAGGGTTTTAGTCCAGAGGATCTAACAACAATCATACCATAGGCTAGCTTCTAGGGTTTAGCCTCCTTGATCTCGTGGTAGATCTACTCTTGTACTACCCATATCATCAATATTAATCAAGCAGGAGTAGGGTATTACCTCCATCGAGAGGGCCCGAACCTGGGTAAAACATCGTGTCCCTTGTCTCCTGTTACCATCCGCCTAGACGCACAGCTCGGACCTCCTACCCAAGATCCGCCAGTTTGACGCCGATAATGAAGCCGCCCTTGACAGTCCATCAAAGGCCGGGCGATCTTCCTCGAGCCAAGCCCGCCCTCGCGATGTTGGACGCCGATGTCGGTGGCAATGGGGACGCCAAGGCTCTCTATCATGGCGGCAATGGATTGGGCGAGTCGGCACGATCCGCTATGCTCGGCTTCGCCGGCCTTCCTCGCTGCGCCGGATGAGGAAGAGGCGCCGTGTCGGTGACTAACACCTCCACGCAGAGGTCCATCGCTCGGGGAGCGCCGCCACGAGGGAAATGGGGATTCGAGATGTCAAGTACTCGCTGGGTATTTATCGCCCATGGGCGATCGGAGATGCGGAGCGCGCAAAGGAGGCGCCGAAGCTGCCGATGACGCTGTCTCGCCGCCGCGCCGGGCTCGCCGGAGTTGGAGAGAAGCCCCTACCGAACATGGCTCCGCCCGGGAACTCGAGCTGCCCCACGGTGGGCGCCTAACCGTCGGGTGGGCGCACGGCAGATGTCAAGGGATGGCTAAAGATAGGAGGAGGCTCGAGGGCACCGTGGGCTCCAGAGGCGAGGTCGGCATGAGTGAGCGTGGACGCAAGACATACCCAGTGTTCGACTCTCCTGAGAGATAACACCCCTAGTCCCGCCGAGTGAGGTTTATAT
>JAHIAM010006305.1:0-21380 GCA_021605205.1 Aegilops longissima | reverse complement strand
GATCCCGCAGCTCACCAAGAAGAAGAACAAAAGTCCGCCATGACAAACGACGGTCAGCCGTTGGTTGCTTTGGAGGGGTGACGAGGCACTGAAGGCCTGACGAGGTGGCGCTGTGCGGGGCTGCCGCGGCCAGAGCTCAGCCATTCAGGTTTGTCGACGCTGTGGACGGACCCATGCGCAAGCCGTCGTGCCGTTGGGGAGCAGCTTCATCAGTTGGTGTCAATTGAGCGGGCAACTAGGTCAAGCACGTTAATCATGAAGGAGCAAGTTCATTTAGATAGGTGTAATCTAGGAACATGAAGTAAAAGGGATACACGCCACTGGGACGGACCCACACGGCCTGGGAATGATGCAGCCCTGGGGGGCGCTTGAAGGAAATATGCCCTAGAGGCAATAATAAAGTTATTATTTATTTCCTCATATCATGATAAATGTTTATTATTCATGCTAGAATTGTATTAACCGGAAACATGATACATGTGTGAATACATAGACAAACATATAGTCACTAGTATGCCTCTACTTGACTAGCTCATTAATCAAAGATGGTTATGTTTCCTAACCATAGACATGTGTTGTTATTTGATTAATGGGATCACATCATAAGGAGAATGATGTGATTGATATGACCCATTCCGCTAGCCTAGCACTTGATCGCTTAGTATATTGCTATTGCTTTCTTCATGACTTATACATGTTCCTGTAATTATGAGATTATGCAACTCCTGCCATCGGAGGAACACTTTGGTGCTACCAAACGCCACAACGTGAATCGGGTGATTATAAAGGAGTACTACAGGTGTCTCCAAAGGTACATGTTGGGTTGGCGATTTTGAGATTAGGTTTTGTCACCCGATTGTCGGAGAGGTATCTCTCGCCCTCTCGGTAATGCACATCACTATAAGCCTTGCAAGCAATGTAGCTAATGAGTTAGTTACGGAATGATGCATTACATAACGAGTAAAGAGATTTGCCATTAACGAGATTGAACTAGGTATTGGATACCGACGATCAATCTCGGCAAGTAACATACCGATGACAAAGGGAACAAAGTATGTTGTTATGCGGTTTGACCGATAAAGATCTTCATAGAATATGTAGGAGCCAATATGAGCATCCAGTGTTCCGCTTATTGGTTATTGACCAAGAATAGTTCTAGGTCATGTCTACATAGTTCTCGAACACGAGGGTCCGCATACTTAAGGTTTCATGACAGTTTTATTATGAGTTTATAAGTTTTGATGTACCAAGTTTGTTCGAGTCGCGATGTGATCACGGACATGACGAGGAGTCCCAAATGGTCGAGACATAAAGATTGATATATTGAAGCCTATATTTGATATCGGAATGGTTCCTGTGAAATCGGATTTTACCGAACACCGGGGTTACTGAACCTCCCGGGGATAATGGGCCTTAGTGGGCCATGAGGGAGAAGAGGAGGGCAGGTGGCAGGTCAAGCCTCCCCCCCTTGTCCGAATAGGACAAGGAGAGGGGGCGCGCCTCTTCCTCTTCCCTCCCCCTTTCCTTCTCCAACAGAGAGGGGGAGTCTCACTCTGGGAGTAGGACTCTCCAGCGCACTCCCTTGGGGCCGGGCCGCATGTAACACCCTGGATGTAAACTTCCCCTTTTTGGGCAATATATCATTTCACCTCATCCAATTCTTGTGGGTTCTTGTCATGTTTGGTCTCATGTTGTTTTGGTTGTGTTGGGTTTTCTTTTCTTTGTTTGCTCCTTTTGCCATATTGCATTTGTGCCTATTGTCTCTTGCATTCCCTTCTTGTCATGTGATTGTGGATGTGCATGTCATATGGTTGTGGTTTTCCTTGCATGTCATGTGGGTGCATGTTTCTTCCTCTCTTGCATTTACCATCCCTCCTTCCTCTACTTCCTTCTCTTTCATTGCCATATATTCCTCCTTCAATTAATGTTCATCTTCTCCTTAAAAATCTTGCTTGTTTCACTAAACCTCTCTGCCCTAAAATCCCTCATTTGAAATTGTTATGGTCAGGTTCAAATGGCACAAGTTTGAAGCATTTTCAAACTTGCATTATTTTTCTACCTTTAAAATGTCCATTACATTTTATTTAAATAGAGGGGAATTCCAGAGTGTGGAATATTCTCCTTTCACTCTAAGTCTTTTCTTTTCTCCCTGTACTTCTTTTCTCTCCCTTTTATTTTTGAAAAGGAAAAGGGAGAAGAGGCAGCAGCAGCAAGAGCCCAGCAGCCCTCTCCACTGGGCCACGGCCTCCCGAGCCGGCCCAGCCTTCCTCACCTCGCAGCCTGTATGAAGGCGCGCCAGCCCAAGACGCTTTCCTCTCCTGCCTTCCACACCCCGCTGCTTACCCCCTCTAGCCCACGCCCACGTGGACGCCACTGCCCCGGCCGACAACGCTGCTGTTGCAAGCGCCGCACCCACCTTTCCTCCTCCTCCGCAGCGCCATGGGGACCCCGAGCGAGAGAGCACGAGCTCGGCCTCACGCCTCTAGCCCCCTTCTTATCCCTCCGCAGATCGAACCCTAGGGTTCCTCCTCTCCCGCCGCCAGTGAGAATCCCCTAGATCGCCGCCTCGCCGGTTCCCGAGCGATCTGGGAGCATCGCCTCCGCCGCGCGCCTCCCCCACCACCCCGACCCGGGCGGCCCTTGTCCATCTTCTCTCCTCGCTGCCGCTTCACGACCACGACGCCGACCACGGAGGCCCGAGCGCCAAGTACACCGACGCCTGAACCTGTCTTCCTCTCGGTCGAGTCCCCGCGATCTTCGAGCTTGATCTGCTGCCACCACCTGCCTCCGCCGCCGCTTTTTTGTCCTAGGGTAAGGAGGTATAAACCCTTCCTCCCTGCTCCTTCTTGCCGCTGCTTGCCCCCAGAGTAGGGCCCGATCCATGTCTTTATCGCGTCCGGGCGTGTTCCGCAAGGCTCGCAGTAGTTTAGGTTCAGTTAGTGTTGGCTGCTGCAGAGTTGCTGCTAGCCACGCCTGGCTTGCCTCAGACCCCGCGATGCCCCTCATGCGTGCCTGCAGGCTAAGGGCGCAGAGCCTCCTCGCTTTCGCCTGCTGCCTCGCCAAGGCTGCTGCTCGTCTCTCTGCTTTCTTCAGATCGGGCTTGTTTAGTTGGTCAAGTAGTCCGCGCCCGGATCTCACCGAACTCCTTCCAGAGCCGAGCTGGTCGACCGGGTCGCTTTCACTGCAAGCGACTGGTTCGAACCTCAGCGCGCCACTTCCCTTTTTAATTCTCTGCTTTTCGGCCCACCGGGTCTGGCTCAGCTGAAGTAGTTAAGGACCCGAGCCTCCTTTTGTCAAGAGTCACAAGACCAGCCCAAAGGTAACAGGGGAGGGTTTTCACCGGGAGACCTGTTCAATCCCCGGGGCTCTTTTTTCTCCCCTTTATATTCCCATTTGCCTCTGCCTCTATGATGTTGGTCACCCCTCACAGCCTCTCAAAGACCCTCCTCCAGCCTATTTTATTTTCTTTCCATTTACAGCCTGTTTATTTCTGTTTTGGGCAAGTCCAAATCTGACACTTCCAAACTGAAATTGCCTATTCTGTCTACTTCCTTTTTAGGCAGGTTTTAACTTGTTGTTTTTGTGATGTTTTCCTAATGCAACCCTAACATATTATATATGTTTTGGGGTAGAAAAATCCCACCAACTCAGTGGTGTCATTGGTTTTTGCATTTGGGCAAGTTTGTGTTCATGTCTTTTGCATCTTCATTAGGTGTAGTTTTATAATGGGCATATTTATTTGATTTGTGCTATGAGGTAGTTTGCACACATGCATGGTTTTGTTTCTTCATGTTGTTATCGAGGTTTCTCACCATTCTTGTTTTGGCTGGCCATATCCAAACCGTGCATCCGCTTCCGTGATTCTATATCGATTTCTACCAAATCATCTCATCTTTCCGATGGCATGCTTGGTTTGCCAAGATGATGCCTAGTCTTTCATTTACCTTCCGGAGTGCACATACGCTTTGCATATCACCTCTTTGCATTTCATGTCATGTTGCATCATGTTGATTGTGCATTGCACCGTGATTTATTGTGGTTCCTTGTTGTTGTTGTTTTGGGTAGAGCCGAGACGAGAACGCTTACGAGGAACCTGTTGAGAACGCTTGAGGATCAAGCTTTCGACAACTCGAGAACATTGCAGTGCAAGATGATCATACCTCGAAATCACTTCTATCTTTGCTATGCTAGTTGCTCGCTTCTTTTGCTATGCCTATGCTGCGATGCCTACCACTTGCTATATCATGCCACCCATATTGCCATGTCAGCCTCTAACCATCCTTTTCCTAGCAAACCGCTGATTGGCATGTTACCGCTTCGCCAGCCCTCTTATAGCGCTTGTTAGTTGCAGTGAAGTTGAAGTTTGTTCCTTGTTGAACATGGAGATGTTGTTCCTTGTTGGAACATGTTTACTTGTTGGGGATATCACAATATATATCTGCTATATTTTAACACATCTATATACTTGGTAAAGGGTGGAAGGCTCGGCCTTATGCCCGTGTTTTGTTCCACTCTTGCCACCCTAGTTTCCGCTATACCGTGTTATGTTCCTTGATTTTATGCTCTTACACGGTTGGGTGATTTATGGGACCCCTTGACAGTTCGCTTTGAATAAGACTCGCCCAAAGAAGCCCAACATTGGTTTTACCATTTGCCACCTAAGCCTTTTCCCCCGGTTTTCGCGAGCCCGAGGGTCATCTTTATTTTAAACCCCCGACCAAGTGCTCCTTCGAAAGCTGGTCCAACTGAGCTGCCTGTGGGGCCACCACGGGAAACTCGAGGCTTGGTTTTACTCAGAGCTAGTCTCATCCGGATGTGCCTCGAGAACTAGATATGTGCAGCTCCTATCGGGATTTGTCGGCACAATCGGGCGGCTTTGCTGGTCTTGTTTTATTGCTGTCGAAATGTCTTGTAGTCCGGGATTCCGAGATTGATCGGTCTTCCCAGAGAAGGAATAATCCTTCGCTGACCGTGAGAGCTTATAATGGGCTGTTGGGACACCCCGCAGGTAATATCTTTCAAAGCCGTGCTCATGTTATGAGGCAGATGGGAATTTGTTAATGTCCGTTGTAGATAACACAAAGTTGACCTCAATAAAATACACTCAATCAAGGTGTAACTGTGATGGTCTCTTCTCGGCGGAGTCCGGAAGTGAACACGGTGTTGGAGTTATGCCCGACGAAGTAGTTCAGATCACTTCTTGATCAAAACTAGATTCACGATCGTGCTTTGCTTCTCTTCTCGCTTCTTTTGTGTGTAGCCACCATATATGCTAGTCGCTTGTTGCAGCTCAATTTTACTACCTTGTCCTCCCTAAAGCTTAAATAGTCTTGATCTCGCTGGTGTGAGATTGCCGAGTCCCTGTGGCTCATGATACTTCCAAAAACAGTTGCAGTGTTCCGATGAGGCCAAGGCAGATGATTCCACCGAGCTCAAGTGGGAGTTCGACGAGGAACGTGGTCGCATTATGTTTCGCTTCCAGATGATCAGAGTGGTGCCCAGCTTGGGACGATTCGGGATCTGTGTTAGCATGTGGGGTATCTTCTTCATTTTGGTTCCGTAGTCGGACCTTGAGTGTACTCAATGATGTATGTTTAATTATGTACTGTGACGGGCGATTGTAAGCCAACTATGTACCTTTCTCCTTAAATTATTACATGGGTTGTGTGAAGATTACCTCACTTATGACATTGCTTTCAATGCGGTTATGTTTCTAAGTCGTGCCTCGACACGGGAGATATAGCCGATCGGGCGCTAAGTTGGTATCGAGCCTTCCCGACTTAGGAGCCCCTACTAGATTGTTTGTCGACGTTGTTGAGTCTAGAATGGAAAATGTTTTGAGTCTTAGGATTATATATCGGAGAGATAGGAATTCTTTTTGCTTCCCAAATTCCTTCGACCTTCTCGTGAGGTATCCCGACGAGAGTTTTGACTCTTCTCTCCTCTAATTTCACTAAAAATTTTTTTAGGATCACGGGTATCTTGGAATCGTTCGATGGTTTTGTGACGAGAACATTGTTCTTGGTGCCTCCCGACATTTAGGGTTGTGGCAGTGTCCCGGGAGTTGAGCTCCGAGGTGTTGTCGCCACAATTTTATCGCTGCAGCTCGAATACCTGAGTTTTACCGACATCGAAATCTCTTTTGTGCAGCTTGTTGGTGAGATAACCCCGATAGCCCAAAGATCGTGGCGAAAAGGGAGTATTGCCATGACTTGCATAACGGATGTTTTTCAAGGTCGAGGTACACGATTTCCGAGGTTTTCTTGGTTATGTGTTGACGGATGGATACAAATGATCTAGGTATTGTTAGTTTGGGTGATATATTTTGTGTCCCCTCAGATCCCCAACACCAGATTGCATAACCGTAAAGTTTCGGAGTTTATAGGTGGAAATTCTAGTAGCTTACAGTGATATTCTTTCCGGCTGATGTATGATTTGAGATTGGGGTTCAACGCTTAGTGGTCCGCCATTCACGGCCGATTTACAAGTGGTCGCGTAGACGCCTTAAAGAATCCTTGGCTATGCTGATTCGGGACGCCTTGTTAGTCATTCGTGACGTCCGCTATACGTCAGTGTCTGCAGGAGCCCCACCACTAACACTTTGAGCGTAAATTCTATCATGTGTTTGTTCCGCTCATTCTAGAAGCCAACCTTTATTTTCAGTTGATATTCGAATTGTTTCTATGATGATGTTGTTTCCATATCTTTATCTAAGTGGCTTTCACCTTAATGGATGTGTGATGTCTAACTTTGAATTCATTCGCTCATTCTTGTTCAATGTTTATTGTGAAGACTATATGTTGCAATTTCTATCCGCTGATTCTACTTATCATTTGTCTATCAAAGGACTAACGGATGTCACCTCTTCAGATGGCTCCGCCAACGCTGGCTCAACCCGGATCGCAATGATGGGGATCACCAATCCTCCACCTCCACCTCCACCTCCGCCTCCGTAAGCGTGGCAAGCTATCATGGCAGCCACCAATGCCAATGCTCGATGATTTTGCAGCTCTTGCAAGAACGCATCAGGGCAAGGCAATCAAGGCAATCAAGGCAATCAAGGCAATCAAGGTCAAGGCAACAATCAGCCACACTTTGCTACTTCCGCCGGGCCGCTAATCACCAAGTCTTTCGCTTCGTGTTGAGGCAACAGACGCCGATGATTGGTTAGTGGATATCTGCAAGCACTTTGACAGAGTAATGTCGACTGAGGACTTTGTCAAGTTTGCATCGCTTCAACTCAAGGATCAAGCTGCTGAGTGGTTCCAAGAATACAAAGATTCCAGAGGAGGTCGGTCATTACTCGGGATGAGTTCCGCCGTGATTTCCGAGCTCATCACATTCAAGAGTGTTGTTGAGAGCAAGCGTGAGGAGTTCCGCAATCTCAAGCAAGGCACCTTGTCTGCCTATCAATACAATATCCAGCCCAAAGCTCGCTCGTTTTGCTAAGCAAGATGTACCTGATGAAAGGAGTATGATCTATCAGTTCAGGGGCGGTCTGAGAGAGGATCTGCAATTACCTCTTGTGCTGTTTGAGCCAGATAAGTATGATGATTTCTACAACATGGCACTCAAGCAAGAACAAGCACAACTCAAGTGCGAGGCTTCTAAGAAGAGAATCAGGGATGCAGTTCAGTCCTCCTCGTCCTCTCAAGTGGCAGCCAAGCAGCAGAAGTTTTATCTCGCCTCCTCCGCTCCACCACCTTACCAAAGAAGAACTCAGTGGCCGTGGATCTTCCCACCCACCCAACCCAAGCTATCAGAACAAGTCTAATTCTCAAGCTCCAAGGTCAAGTGCTCCTTACCACCGTCCGCTTTCTGAGGTCACTTGCAACAAGTGTCAGCAGAAGGGTCACTATGCGAACAAGTGCTTCAACCAGAGGCGCCTTCCGCCTCCTCCCGTGAAATCTTCCAAAGAATGCAAGGGTCAAGCATAATCCCAAGTCTGCAAGGTCAATTTGATGAATGCAGCTCAAGCAGAGGAGTCTTCCGATGTGATAATGGGTAATCTCTCGCTAATGATATTCCTGCAAAAGTCTTATTTGATACCGTGCATCGATTCTTTCATGTCATATCCTTTTGCATCAAGCACAATTTTGATACAGAGGAATTGTCTAAAGCTATGCAAGTTATTTCTCCGCTAGGCGCTTGAGCTCTAGCATGATGGTTCCAATGTCGGTATCAAGATGGGCGATTATAGATTTCTTCTAAACCAATTGTTCTTGGTGACTCGGATATTGATCTTATTCTCGAATGGATCGGCTTTCAAAGACAAAGCTCAAATTGATTGTGCTGCTGTGAAATTCAATTGACTCATTCTTCTAATGATGTGATCATCTATGCCTCTCGTGATGAAACTATTCGGTTGTTTTCTCTCAATGAGAAGGGCGAATTGAATGCCATCTCTCGATTCCAATGCTTGTGAGTACCAAGATGTCTTTCCGTAAGAACTTCCGTATGCCTCCTCATCGCCACCGAGTTCACATCGATCTTGAGCCCGCATCAACCCGCTTGCAAGCGCCCATACAAGCTTGGACCTGATGAGCTGAGGGAATTGAAGAAGCAGCTCGATGAACAAGAGCGTCTGGTTTGATCGCACCGAGTTCATCTCCTTGGGGTTGTGGTGTTCTTTTGTCCGAAGAAGGATGGCTCTGACCGACTTTTGGCCGACATCATCCATTGAATAAGAAGACAATCAAGAACAAGTATCCACTTCCCAACATCAATGAGCTTTTCGAGCAACTCAAAGGTGCTACGTGTTCTCTAAGCTTGACCTTCAGATGGGGTATCATCGATTCAGATTCGTGAACAAGATATTCCCAAGACAAAGATTCGTAATGCTTTGGTTCTTATGAATATACCGTCATGTCCTTCGCCTCGCCAATGCTCCTCCAACTTTCTCTCGGATGATGAACTTCATATTCAATCCCTACACCAATGAGTTCGCCTTGGTCTATCTTGATGATATCTTGGTCTTATCCAAGAATAAGAAGGATCATGCCAAACATTTGCGATTGGTGCTAGACAAGCTCAGAGAGTACCAATTCTATGCCAAGTTCTCCAAATGTGAATTCGCTTGATGAAGTGCTTTATCTTGGTCATATCATCTCTCGCCAAGGGTATCGCTGTTGATCCCGAGAAGGTGTCCGCAATTGTCAATTGGGAACCTCTCGAATGTCAAGCAGCTCCGCAGCTTTCTTGGTCTTGCAAGCTATTGTCAAGGTTTGTTGAGAACTTCTCCAAGATTGCAAAGCCTCTTTCCAACCTTCTCCGTAAGCAAGTGAAGTATGTCCGTCTCCCGAGTGTGACGTTGCTTTCAATACCCTCAAAGAGAAACTCGCACAGCTCCCTGCTCGACTCCTCCCGATGAATCCAAGCCATATGAAGTGTTCTGTGATGCTTCTCTTCAAGGTCTCTTGCTGTGTTAATGCAAGAGAAGAGAGTTGTGGCTTATACCTCTCGCCAGCTTGAAGCCCAACGAGAAGAACTACCCCACTCACGATCTCGAGTTGGCGGCAGTTGTTCATGCTTTGATTACTTGGAGACATCTCTGGTTGGGAAGGAAAGTGGACATTTTCACTGATCACAAGAGTCTCAAGTACATCTTCACTCAGCCCAACCTCAACCTCAGCAGACTCGATGGGTCGAAATGATTCAAGAGTACAACCCAAGTATTGAGTATACTCCGCAAAGTTAATGTCATTGCAGACGCTTTGAGCAGAAAGCTATCGCAATGCCTAATCCTCAAGCCCTTTCACCGGATCTCGTGAATCTTTCCGCAAGCTGAATCTTCAAGTTGTCCTCAAGGCTTTCTTGCCAACCTCATAGTCTCTCCTACTTTGGAAGATCAGATTCGTGAGGCTCAACTTCGGATACCATGGTGAAGAAAGTGAAACGTGGTATTGACAAGGGCATTTCCAAGTACAAGTGCTTCCATGTTGATGACAAAGACACTGCTTTTGAGGACCGGATTGTGGTTCCTAAGGGTGATCTCGAAAAGTCATTATGAACGAGGCTCACAATTCGCTTCTATCCATTCATCCCGAAGTACGAAGATGTACCATGACCTCAAGCAATATATTGGTGGACTCGAATGAAGCGAGAAATTGCTCAATTCGTGAATGAATGTGATGTCCGCAAGAGTGAAAGGTAACACCAAAGACCAGCTGGTCTCCTTCAACCTCTTGCTATTCCTGAATGGAAGTTTGATCATATTGAAATGGACTTCGTGATCGGCTTTCCAAAGTCCAAGCGTGGAAATGATGCTATCTTCGTTGTCATTGACAAGCTTACTAAAGTGGCTCATTTTCTTCCTATCAAAGAATCCATCATCGCAGCTCGCTTGGCAGAGCTATACACCTCCAGATTGTCTCTTGCACGGCATTCCTCAAGTGATCTCTTCTGCACTCGTGGCAGCATCTTTACCTCCAAGTTCGGGATTCTTTCGTAAGGCCATGGGCACCAAGATTCGCTTCAAAGACAGCTTTCCATCCTCAAACAAGTGGCCAAGTCGAGCGAGTGAATCAAATTCTTGAAGATATGCTCGTGGCTTGTGTCATTTCCTTCGTATGAAGTGGGAAGATTGTCTCCTTATGCCGAAGTTCTCTTACAACAACAGCTTCCTGTTTAAGTTCGGCAAGGCCCCATTCGAAATTTCTATGGCGTAAAGTGCCGATTCTCTTAATTGGTCTCGAGACAGTGAACGCCAACTTTTGGCAATGACTTGATCACGTATGTAAGAAATGTGCAAGGTCATTCGTGAGAATCTCAAAGCCGCAAGAATCGCGCCTGTAAGAGCTATTATGATGATAAGCACCGTGGATGTGACTTTTGAAATCGGAGACCATGTCTACCTCCGCCTCTCCAATGAAAGGTACTCGCCGCCTCGTATCAAAGGGAAGCTTGCCCCTAGATACGTGGGTCCTTTCAAGATCATTGGGAGAAGAGGCGATCTCGCCTATCAACTTGAGCTTCCTTCCAACTTTGCAAACGCACGATGTGTTTCACGGTCACAGCTTCGCAAGTGCTTCAAGGCCCCGAACGCACTATCAACTTCAAGAGATTGACCTTCAAGAAGATCTCTTATCGTGAGCACCCCTGCTGCTATTCTTGAAGAAACCGAGCGCAAGACTCGCAACAAGTCAATCAAATTCTGAAAGTGAAGTGGTCACACCATTCAACCGAGAAGCTACCTGGGAGCGTGAGGATCACCTCCGCTCGAGTATCCGAGTTCTTTCAGTCCTAGATCTCGGACGAGATCCTCTTGTAGTGGTGGAGTGTTGTAACACCTCGATGTAAACTTCCCTTTTGGGCAATATATCATTTCACCTCATCCAATTCTTGTGGGTTCTTGTCATGTTTGGTCTCATGTTGTTTTGGTTGTGTTGGGTTTTTTTCTTTGTTTGCTCTTTTGCCATATTGCATTTGTGCCTATTGTCTCTTGCATTCCCTTCTTGTCATGTGATTGTGGATGTGCATGTCATATGGTTGTGGTTTTCCTTGCATGTCATGTGGGTGCATGTTTCTTCCTCTTGCATTTACCATCCCTCCTTCCTCTACTTCCTTCTCTTTCATTGCCATATATTCCTCCTTCAATTAATGTTCATCTTCTCCTTAAAAATCTTGCTTGTTTCACTAAACCTCTCTGCCCTAAAATCCCTCATTTGAAATTGTTATGGTCAGGTTCAAATGGCACAAGTTTGAAGCATTTTCAAACTTGCATTATTTTTCTACCTTTAAAATGTCCATTACATTTTATTTAAATAGAGGGAATTCCAGGAGTGTGGAATATTCTCCTTTCACTCTAAGTCTTTTCTTTTCTCCCTGATTTCTTTTCTCTCCCTTTTATTTTTGAAAAGGAAAGGGAGAAGAGGCAGAAGAGAGCAAGAGCCCAAAGAGCTCCCTCTCCACTGGGCCACGGCCTCCCCGAGCCGGCCCAGCCTTCCTCAGCCTCAAGAGCCTGTAAGGCGGCGCCCAGCCAGACGCTTTCCTCTCCGCCGCCACCACCACCTGCTTACCCCTCTAGCCCACGCCCACGTGGACGCCACTGCCCCGCCGACAACAGCTGCTGTCAGGCGTCGCACCCACCTTTCCTCCTCCTCCTGCAGCCCATGGGGACCCCGAGCGAGGAGAGCACGAGCTCGGCCTCACGCCTAGCCCCCTTCTTATCCCTCCGCGCTGATCAACCCTAGGGTTCCTCTCTCTCGCCACCGCCAGTGAGAATCCCCCAGATCGCCGCCTCGCCGGTTCCCGAGCGATCTGGAGCACGCCTCAGCCGGGCGCCTCCCACCACCCCACCCGGGCCCTTGTCCATCTTCCTCCTCGCTGCCGCTTCACGACCACGACGCCGACCACGGAGGCCCGAGCGCCAAGTACACCGACGCCTCGAACCTGTCTTCCTCTCGGCCGAGTCCCCGCGATCTTCGAGCTTGATCTCGCTCGCTGGCCAGCCTGCCTCCGCCTCCGCCGCTTTTTGTCCTAGGGTAAGGAGGTATAAACCCCTTCCTCCCTGCTCCTTCTTGCCGCTGCTTGCTCCCTCAGAGTAGGGCCCGATCCATGTCTTTATCAAGGTCCGCGTGTTCCGCGTGCTCGCAGAGTTTAGGTTCGCTAGTGTTGGCTGCATGAGTTGCTGCTAGCCACGCCGGCTTGCCCCGCAGACCCCGCGATGCCCCTCATGCGTCTGCTGTGGCTAAGGGCGCAGAGCCTCCCTGCCTGCTGCCTCGCCAAGGCCGCTGCTCAGGTCTCTTTTTTCAGATCGGGCTTGTTTAGTTGGTCAAGTAGTCCGCCCCGATCTCACCGAACTCCTTCCGTAGCCGAGCTGGTCGACCGTCAGCTTTTCCACACTGGCGACTGGTTCAACCCCAGCGCGCCACTTCCCCCTTTTAATTCTCTGTTTTTCGCCCACCGGTTCGGCTCAGCAGCTGAAGTAGTTAAGGACCCGAGCCTCCTCCTTGTCAAGAGTCACAAGACCAGCCCAAAGGGTAATGTGGGAGGGTTTTCACCGGGAGACCTGTGTTCAATCCCCGGGCTCTTTTTTCCCCCTTTATATTCCCATTTGGCCTCTGCCTCTATGATGTTGGTCACCCCTGCCACCTCTCAAAGACCTCCTCCGTGCCTATTTTATTTTCTTTCCATTTACAGCCTTGTTTATTTCTGTTTTGGGCAAGTCCAAATCGACACTTCCAAATCTGAAATTGCCTATTCTGTCTACTTCCTTTTTAGGCAGGTTTTAACTTGTTGTTTTTGGATGTTTTCCCTAATGCAACCCTAACATATTATATATGTTTTTGGGTAGAAAATCCCACCAACTCAGTGGTGTCATTGGTTTTTGCATTTGGGAAAGTTTGTGTTCATGTCTTTTGCATCTTCATTAGGTGTAGTTTTATAATGGGCATATTTATTTGATTTGTGCTATGAGGTAGTTTGCACACATGCATGGTTTTGTTTCTTCATGTTGTTATCGTAGGTTTCTCACCATTCTTGTTTTGGCCGCCATATCCAAACCGTGCATCCGCTTCCGTGATTCTATATCGATTTCTACCGAAATCATCTCATCTTTCCGATGGCATGCTTGGTTTGCCAAGATGATGCCTAGTCTTTCATTTACCTTCCGGAGTGCACATACGCTTTGCATATCACCTCTTTGCATTTCATGTCATGTTGCATCATGTTGATTGTGCATTGCACCGTGATTTATTGTGGTTCCTTGTTGTTGTTGTTTTGGGTAGAGCCGGAGACGAGAACGCTTACGAGGAACCCGTTGAGAACGCTGAGGATCAGGCTTTCGACAACTCGAGAACATTGCGCAAGATGATCATACCTCAAATCACTTCTATCTTTGCTATGCTAGTTGCTCGCTTTTTGCTATGCCTATGCTGCGATGCCTACCACTTGCTATATCATGCCACCCATATTGCCATGTCAGCCTCTAACCATCCTTTTCCTAGCAAACCGCTGATTGGTTATGTTACCGCTTCGCCAGCCCCTCTTATAGCGCTGTTAGTTGCAGTGAAGTTGAAGTTTGTTCCTTGTTGAACATGGAGATGTTGTTCCTTGTTGAACATGTTTACTTGTTGGGGATATCACAATATATATCTGCTATATTTTAACACATCTATATACTTGGTAAAGGGTGGAAGGCTCGCCTTATGCCCGGTGTTTTGTTCCACTCTTGCCACCCTAGTTTCCGCCATACCGTGTTATGTTCCTTGATTTTATGCTCCTTACACGGTTAAGTGATTTATGGACCCCTTGACAGTTCGCTTGAATAAGACTCGCCCAGAAGCCCAACATTGGTTTTACCATTTGCCACCTAAGCCTTTTTCCCCGGTTTTCGCGAGCCCGAGGGTCATCTTTATTTTAAACCCCCGACCAGTGCTTCTTCGAAAGTGCTGGTCCAATCGAGCTGATCATGGGCCACCACGGGAAACTCGAGGCTTGGTTTTACTCAGAGCTAGTCTCATCCGGATGTGCCCCGAGAACGAGATATGTGCAGCTCCTATCGGGATTTGTCGGCACAATCGGGCGGCTTTGCTGGTCTTGTTTTATTGCTGTCGAAATGTCTTGTAGTCCGGATTCCGAGATTGATCGGTCGCCCCAGTAGAAGGAATAATCCTTCGCTGACCGTGAGAGCTTATAATGGGCTGTTGGGACACCCCGCAGGTAATATCTTTCAAAGCCGTGTCATGCGGTTATGAGGCAGATGGGAATTTGTTAATGTCCGTTGTAGATAACACAAAGTTGACCTCAATAAAATACACCTCAATCAAGGTGTAACTGTGATGGTCTCTTCTCGCGGAGTCCGGGAAGTGAACACGGTGTTGGAGTTATGCTCGACGAAGTAGTTCAGATCACTTCTTGATCAAAACTAGATTCACGACCGTGCTTTGCTTCTCTTCTCGCCTTCTTTTGCGTGTAGCCACCATATATGCTAGTCGCTTGCTGCAGCTCAATTTTACTACCTTGTCCTCCCTAAAGCTTAAATAGTCTTGATCTCTCGGGTGTGAGATTGTTGAGTCCCCTGTGGCTCATGATACTTCCAAAACAGTTGCAGTGTTCCGATGAGGCCAAGGCAGTATGATTCCACCGAGCTCAAGTGGGAGTTCGACGAGGAACGTGGTCGTTACTATGTTTCGCTTCAGATGATCAGAGTGGTGCCCAGCTTGGGACGATTCGGGATCTGTGTTAGCATGTGGGTATCTTCTTCATTTTGGTTCCGTAGTCGGACCTTGAGTGTACTCAATGATGCATGTTTAATTATGTACGTGACGTGGCGATTGTAAGCCAACTATGTACCTTTCTCCTTAAATTATTACATGGGTTGTGTGAAGATTACCTCACTTGCGACATTGCTTTCAATGCGGTTATGCTCTAAGTCGCGGCTCGACACGGGAGATATAGCCGATCGGGCGCTATAATCGCACCTCCCTCCTCCTTTATATACGGGGCAGGGGCAACCCAGAAAACACACAAGTTGATCTACGGATCGCTCTTAGCCGCAGCGGTGCCCCCTCCACCATATTCCACTCGGTCATATCGTCATGTGTTTAGGCGGCCCGCGCCGTAGAACATCTTCATCGCCACCACGCCGCTGCGGTCGACGAACTCATCCCCGACACTTTGCTGGATCGAGTCCGGGATCGCCATCGAGCTGAACGTGCTGAACTCGAGGTGCCGTGACGCTCGTACTTGGATCGGTCGGATCGTGAAGACGCACGACTACATCAACCGCGTTGTCATAACGCCCGCCACGGTCTACAAGGGTACGTGGACAATACTTCCCTCTCGCTATGCCATCACCATGATCTTGCGTGCGAGAGGAATTTTTTGAAATTACTACGCTCCCAACAAAGGGCATCCGAGCCTGGTTTTATGCGCTGATGTTATATGCACGAGTAGAACACAAGTGAGTTGTGGGCGATATAAGTCATACCGCTACCAAAGATGTCATACTTTGGTTCGGGCGGTATTGTGAGATGAAGCGCCCGACCGACATTACGCAGACGCTTACGCGAGACTGGTTTCACCGCCAGCACTCGCTGCTTAAAGGTGACCGGCGGGTGTCTGCTCTCTCACTTTAGTTGAACTGAGGCTACGCCCGTCCTTATGAAGGTTCAAACAGCACCAACTTGACAAACTATCGCTGTGGTTTTGATGTGTAGGTAAGAACGGTTCTTGCTCAGCCCGTAGCAGCCACGTAAAATTTGCAACAACAAAGTAGAGGATGTCTAACTTGTTTTTGCAGGGCATGTTGTGATGTGATATGGTCAAGACGTGATGCTATATTTTATTGTATGAGATGATCATGTTTTGTAACCGAAGTTATCGGCAATCGGCAGGAGCCATATGGTTGTCGCTTATTGTATGAAATGCAACGCCATGTAATTGCTTTACTTTATCACTAAGCGGTAGCGATAGTCGAGAAGCAATAGTTGGCTAGACGACAACGATGCTACGATGGAGATCAAGGTGTCGTGGTCGGTGATTTATGGTGATCACGACGGTAAGCTTCGAGATGGAGATCACAAGCACAAGATGATGATGGCCATATCATATAACTTATTTTGATTGCATGTGATGTTTATCCTTTATGCATCTTATCTTGCTTTGATTGACGGTAGGATTATAAGATGATCTCTCACTAAATATCAAGAAGTGTTCTCCCGAGTATGCACCGCTATGAAAGTTCTTCGTACTGAGACACCACGTGATGATCGGTGTGATAGGCTCTACGCTCAAATACAACGAGTGCAAAACAGTTGCACACGCGAATAATCAGGTCAAACTTGACGAGCCTAGCATATACAGATATGGCCTCGAACACGGAGACCGAAAGGTCGAACATGAATCATATAGTAGATATGATCAACATAGTGATGTTCACCATTGAAACTACTCCATCTCACGTGATGATCGGACATGGTTTAGTTGATTTGATCGCGAATCACTTAGATGACTAGAGAGATGTCTATCTAAGTGGGAGTTCTTAAGTAATATGATTAATTGAACTTTAATTTATCATGAACTTAGTCCCGTAGTATTTTGCAAATTATGTTGTAGATCAATAGCTCGCGTTGTTGCTTCCCTATGTTTGTTGCTTTCATATGTTTATTTTAATATGTTCCTAGAGAAAACTATGTTGAAAGATGTTAGTAGCAATGATGCGGATTGGATCCGTGATCTGAGGTTTATCCTCATTGCTGCACGTAATAATTATGTCCTTAATGCACCGCTAGGTGACAGACCTATTGCAGGAGCAAATGCGACGTTATGAACGCTTTGGCTTAGCTCAATATGATGACTACTTGATAGTTTAGTGCACCATACTTAACGGCTTAGAATCGACTTCAAAGACGCTTTTGAACGTCATTAACCATATGAGATGTTCCAGAATTGAAGTTAATATTTCAAGAAAATACCTGAGTTGAGAGATATGAAGTCTCCAACAAGTTCTATAGCTAAAAGATGGAGGAGAATCGCCAACTAGTGAGCATGTGCTCGATTGTCCGGTACTTCAATCGCTTGAATCAAGTGGGAGTTAATCTTCCAGATAAGATAGTGATTGATGAATTTCTAGTCACCATCACCAAGTTAGTAGAACTTCGTGATGAACTATAATATGCAAGGGATGACAAAAGTATTCCCAAGCTCTTCGTGATGCTGAAATCGACGAAGGTAGAAATCAAGAAAAGAGCATCAAGTGTTGATGATTGACAAGACCACTAGTTTCAAGAAAAGGGCAAAGGGAAAGAAAGGAACTTCAAGTAGAATGACAAGTGTTGTCGCCCCCGCCGAAAAAGCCCAAAGCTGGACCAAAGCCTGAAACTAAGTGCTTCTACCGCAAAGGAAATGGTCATCGAAGCAGAAATGCCCTCAATATTTGGTAGATAAGAAGGGTGGCAAAGTGAACAAGGGTATATTTGATATACAGTGTTTGATGTGTGCCTTACTAGTGTTTATAGTAGCCCCGAGTATTTGATACTTGTTCGGTTGTTAAGATTAGTAACTCAAACAGGAGTTACATAATAAACAGAGACTAGTTGACGGAAGTAACGATGAGTGTTGGAAATAGTTCCAAGATTGATATGATCATCATCACACACCCTATATTTTCTAGATTAGTGTTAAAATCCAAATAAATGTTATTTAGCTGCTTATGCTGAGAATGAATATGATTTGATCATGTTTATTGCAAAACGGTTATTCATTTAAAGTTAAAGAATAATTGTTATTCTGTTTACATGAATAAAACCTTCGATGGTTATACACCCAATGAAAATAGTTTGTTGGATCTCGATCGTAGTGATACACATATTCATAATATTGATGCCAAAAGATGCAAAGTTAATAATGATAGTGCAACTTATTTGTGGCAATCGCCGCTTGGGTCACATCGGTGGAAAACGATGAAGAAACTCCATAAAGATGGATTTTCGAATCACTTGGTTATGAATCATTTGATGCTTGTGAACCGTGCTTTTTGGGCAAGATGACTAAAACTCCGCTCTCCGGAACAATGGAACGAAGCTATCGACTTGTTGGAAATAATACATACCAATGTATGCGATCCAATGAGTGTTGATGCCCGTGGCAAGTATCATTATTTTCCGACCTTCACAGATGATTTGAGCAGATATGCGATATCTTGTTGATGAAACATAAGTCTGAAATAGTTGAAAAGTTCAAAGAATTTCAGAGTGAAGTGGAAAATCATCGTAATAAGAAAATAAAGTTTCGCGATCTGATCGTGGAGATGAATATTTGAGTTACGAGTTTGGTCTTCAATTAAAACAAAGTGGAATAGTTTCACAACTCACGCCACATGGAACACCACAACATAATGGTGTGTCCGAACGTCAGAATCAAGACTTTATTGGATATGGTGCGATCTATGATGTATCTTACCAATTTACCACTATCGCTTTGGGGTTATGCATTAGAGACAGCTTGCATTCACGCTTAATAGGGCACCATCTAAACCGCTTAGATGACACCGTATGAACTATGGTTTAGCAAGAAACCTAAGCTGTCATTTCTTAAAGTTTGAGTTGCGATGCTTATATGAAAAGGTTTTCAACCTGATAAGATCGAACCCAAATCGGAGAAGTGCGCTTCATAGAATACCCAAAGGAAACTGTTGGGTACACCTTCTATCACAGATCTAAAGGCAAAACATTCGTTGTTAAGATGGATCCTTTCTAGAGAAGAAGTTTCTCTCGAAAGAAGTGAGTGGAGGAAAGTAGAACTTGATGAGGTAATTGTACCTTCTCCCTTATTGGAAAGTAGTTCATCACGTAAATCAGTTCCAAAGATTCCTACACCAATTAGTGAGGAAGTTAATGATGATGATCATGAAACTTCAGATCAAGTTGCTACCAAACCTCGTAGGTCTTCCAGAGTAAGATCCGCACTGAGTGGTACGGTAATCATGTTCGGAAGTCATGTTACTAGACCATGATGAACCTACGAACTATGAGGAAGCGATGATGAGCCCAGATTCCGCGAAATGGCTTGAGGCCATGAAATCTGAGATAGGATCCATGTATGTGAACAAAGTATGGACTTTGATTGACTTGCTCGATGATCAGCAAGCCATGTTAAATAAATGGATCTTCAAGAGGAAGACATACACTGATAGTAGTGTTACTATCTACAAAGCTCGACTTGTCACAAAAAGGTTTTCGACAAGTTCAAGGTGTTGACTACAATGAGATTTTCTCAACAGTAGCGATGCTTAAGTCTGTCCGAATCATGTTAGCAATTGCCACATTTTATGAAATCTGCAAATGGATGTCAAAACTACATTCTTTAATGGATTTATTAAAGAAGAGTTGTATATGATGCAACCGTAAGGTTTTGTCAATCCTAAAGGAGCTAATAATGTGCAAGCTCCAAATGATCCATGTATGGACTGCAAGCATCTCGAGTTAGAATAAACGCTTTGATAGTGTGATCAAAGATATAGTTTTATACAGCACTTTGGTGAAGCCTGTATTTACAAGAAAGTGAGGGAGCACTACAAGATTTCGATAAGTATATGTGAATGACATATTGTTGATCGGAAATCATGTAGAATTATTATGCAAAGCATAAAGGAGTATTTGAAAGGAGTTTTTAAAAGAAGGACCTCGTGAAGTTGTTATATATTGAGCATCAAGATCTATTGAGATAGATCAAGACGCTTGATAAGTTTTTTCAATAAGTACATACCTTGTCAAGATTTTGAAGTAGTTCAAAATGGAATACCAAAGAAAAGTTCTTGCCTCGTGTTGCAAAGGTGTGAAATTGAGTAAGACTCAAATCCCACCACGCAGTAAAATAGAAAAGAGAATGAAAGTCATTCCCCATGCCTCACCATAGGTTCTATAAAGTATGCTATGCTATGTACTGCACCTGTTGTATACCTTGCTCTGAATTTGGCAAGGAGTACAATAGTGATCTAGGAGTAGATCATCGACATTGGTCAAGAACATCCTTAGTGAGGACTAAGGAAATATTTCTCGATTATGGAGGTAAAAAAGAGCCCGTCGAAGTTACATCGACAAGCTTTTTACACCGATCCAGATGACTCTAAGTCTCAATCTGATACATATTGAAAGTGGGAGCAATTAGCTAGAGTAGCTCCGCAAGAGCATTGTAGACATAGAATATTTGTTAAATACATACGGCTCTGAATGTGATGCATCTGCTGACTAAACTTCTCTCATGAGCAAAACATGATCATACCTTAGTACTCTTTGGTTGTTAATCACATAACGATGTGAACTAGATTATTGACTCTAGTAACCCTTTGGGTGTTGATCACATGATGATGTGAACTATGGGTATTATCACATGATGTGAATATTGGTGTTAAATCACATGATGATGTGAACTAGATTATTGACTCTAGTGCAAGTGGGAGATCAAGGAAATATGCCCTAGAGGCAATAATAAAGTTATTATTTATTTCCTCATATCATGATAAATGTTTATTATTCATGCTAGAATTGTATTAACCGAAACATGATACATGTGTGAATACATAGACAAACATATAGTCACTAGTATGCCTCTACTTGACTAGCTCATTAATCAAAGATGGTTATGTTTCCTAACCATAGACATGTGTTGTTATTTGATTAATGGGATCACATCATAAGGAGAATGATGTGATTGACATGACCCATTCCGCTAGCCTAGCACTTGATCGCTTAGTATATTGCTATTGCTTTCTTCATGACTTATACATGTTCCCGTAACTATGAGATTATGCAACTCCTGCTTACCGGAGGAACACTTTGGTGCTACCAAACGTCACAACGAATCGGGTGATTATAAAGGAGTACTACAGGTGTTCCAAAGGTACATGTTGGGTTGGCGATTTCGAGATTAGGTTTTGT
>JAHIAM010006304.1:0-33304 GCA_021605205.1 Aegilops longissima | reverse complement strand
AAAGCTCATCCCTACAAAATCATATAGTCTGGCTATGCTCCATCTTCACCACACAAAATATTCACATCATGCACAACCCCGATGACAAGCCAAGCAATTGTTTCATACTTTTGACATTCTCAAATCTTTTTCAATCTTCACGCAATACATGAGCGTGAGCCATGGATATAGCACTATATGTGGAATAGAATGGTGGTTGTGGAGAAGACAAAAGAAAGGGAGAAGATAGTCTCCCATCAACTAGGCGTATCAACGTTTCTCAAACCTTTTCAACTTTCACGCAATACATGAGCGTGAGCCATGGACATAGCACTATAGGTGGAATAGAATATGATGATGGGGGTTATGTGGAGAAGACAAAAAAGGAGAAAGTCTCACATTGACGCGGCTAATCAACGGGCTATGGAGATGCCCATCAATTGATGTCAATGTGAGGAGTAGGGATTGCCATGCAACGGATGCACTAGAGCTATAAGTGTATGAAAGCTCAAACTAAAACTAAGTGGGTGTGCATCCAACTTACTTGCTCATGAAGACCTAGGGCATTTGAGGAAGCCCATTGCTGGAATATACAAGCCAAGTTCTATAATGAAAATTCCAACTAGTATATGAAAGTGATAACTCAAGAGACTCTCTATATGAAGAACATGGTGCTACTTTGAAGCACAAGTGTGGTAAAAGGATAGTAACATTGCCCCTTCTCTCTTTTCTCTCATTTTTGGGCCTTCTTTTTTTTCGCTCGAGCCTCATCCCGACTTGTGGGGAATCATAGTCTCCATCATCCTTTCCTAACTAGGGCAATGCTCTAATAATGATGATCATCACACTTTTATTTACTTACAACTCGATATCTAGAACAAATATATGACTCTATATGAAGACCTCCTACTGTGTACCGGATGTGCAATGATCTAGCGTAGCAATGACATCAAAAACGGACAAGGCATGAAAACATCATGCTAGCTATCTTACGATCATGCAAAGCAATATGACAATAAATGCTCAATTCATGTATATGATGATGATGGAAGTTGCTTGGCAATATATCTCGAATTGCTATGGAAATGCCATAATAGGTAGGTATGGTGGCTGTTTTGAGGAAGATATAAGGAGGTTTATGTGATAGAGCGATTGTATCACAAAGGTTTGGATGCACCGCTAAGTTTGCAACAACTCTCGAGGTGAGAAAGGGCAATGAACGGCACCAAGAGGCTAGCAATGATGGAAGGGTGAGAGTGCGATAATCCATGGACTCAACATTAGTCGAAAGAACTCACATACTTATTGCAAAAGTCTATTAGCTATCAAAACAAAGTACTAAGCGCCTGCTCCTAGGGTGATAGATTGGTAGGAAAACACCATCACTCGTCCCCACCACCACTCATAAGGAAGACAATCAATAAACACCTCATGCTCCAACTTCATACATAACGGTTCACCATACGTGCATGCTACGGGACTTGCAAACCTCAACACAAGTATTTATCAATTTCACAATTACTCAACTAGCACGACTCTAATATCACCACCTTTATATCACAAAACTATTGCAAGGAATCAAACATATCATATTCAATGATCTACAAGTTTTATGTAGGGTTTTATGACTAACCATGTGAATGACCAGCCTCATCATCTCTAAATAGATATAAGTAAAGCACGAGAGTTTAGTTCTTTCTACAAAAGATATGCCCATGCTCTAACAAATACAAGTGAAGCAAAATAGCATTCTACAAATGACGGTTGTCTATGTAAAGAGAAATAGGCAATCCAAGCTTCAAATGATATAAGTGAAGCACATGAAGCATTCTATAAAGCCATACTCAAAAGATATAAGTGAAGTGCAAAGAGCATTCTATAAATAAACCAAGGAATATCTCATACCAGCATGGTGCATAAAATAAAAATGAAAACTAAATGCAAAATACGCTCCAAGATTGCACATATCGCATGAACGAAACGAATCCGAAAACATGCCGATACTTGTTGAAGAAAGAGGGGATGCCTTCCGGGGCATCCCCAAGCTTAGACGCTTGAGTCTCCTTGAATATTTACTTGGGGTGCCTCGGGCATCCCCAAGCTTGAGCTCTTGCCTCTCTTCCTTCTTCTTACATCGATACCTTCTCGATCATCGAACACTTCATCCACACAAAACTTCAACAGAAAACTCGGTAAGATCCGTTAGTATAATAAAGCAAATCGCTACTATTAGTACTGTTGAAAACCAATTCATATTTTGTTTTTGCATTGTGTCTACTGTAATATAAATTTTCATGGCTTAATCCACTGATATAAATTGATAGTTTCATCAAAACAAGCAAACTATGAATCAAAAACAGAATCTGTCTAAAACAGAACAGTCTGTAATAATCTGAACATTCACCATACTTATGATACTTGAAACATTCTTCCAAAATTAGGAAAATAAAAATTTGTATAGAAATACAGTGCAAAAGAATCAGAACCATTTGACGTTCGAGTAAAAAGCTAAAAATCGCGCACTACAGCCATTGTTTCTGTCCTGCACCATACAAACCAACAAGCATTGTAAACATCCTAAAGGCAAACCTTGGCACATTTTTTTATTACTAAGCTTTATAAAAGAACACAACAGAAATAAATGAATCTCTAAAACTTCCGGGTTGTCTCCCTGGCAGCGCTTTCTTTAAAGCCATTAAGCTAGGCATATAGTGCTCAAGTAATGGATCCACCCGGATCCCATGGTATATCAAAGCCAATTTTAATTAGCAATGATTTGGCATTTAGTAGTGAGCACAAAGCAACATATATCAAGCAATGACGAAGTCTAACTCTCTTCCTATGCATCGGCATGTCATAAAAGAACAATTCATGCACACAAAGTAAAGGCCAATGCATAGTATAAACAGTTTGCAATTTTTTCAGATTGGAAACATAGAGAGGTGGAGATAGTTCCTCTCTCATAATAATTGCAAGTAGGAGTATCAAGCACATGCATATTATATTCATCAAAATCATCATGTAATAGTAAAAGCCAACCCATCAATATAATCCTTAATAAGAGCAAACTTCTCCGATATAGTATAATCGGAGAATTCAAAAGATAATAGGACTATCATGCGTAAGTGCAATAGCAACAATTTCATGTTTAACATAAGGAACTACAGCAAGTTCATCTTCATAAGCATAATTCATATTGGCATCTTGGCCACAAGCATAGCAAGCATCATCAAAAGGGATATTTCAAGAGAATCAACGAGATCATAACAATCATCATAGCAATCATCCTTCGTAAGCACGAAGGAAATTAAACAATGTATGAGTTGAAGAGTTACTCTCATTAGAAGGTGGGCACGGTAGCTAATCCGCTCTTCCTCCTTTTGTTCTTCGCTCTCCTCCTCATCTTTTTCATCCAATGAGCTCACAGTTTCATCAATTTCTTCTTCCATAGACTCCTGCAAAATATTAGTCTCTTCTTGGACAGCGGAGACTTTCTCAATAAGTGCATTAATTTCGAATTGTATTCATAATTTCATTGCAATATTTGAGGATAGCTAAATTTTCAGGTTTATAAGCAGCATCATCAAAATCTTCAAACTCTTTAAACATAGATTCAATTTCATAAGCACCCATAAAAGCAACAAATTCTTCTATTTGTTCCACATCATAGTAATCATATATACCATTAGCATAAGAAGCTAAGGTTTTATTATCATTAAATTTGCATGAAACGGAAGGTGTGGAGCCTTCATCCTAGAGCAACAAGTATAATCATAACTCAAGCATAGTTGCCTAGCATACCACTTCAATATATGAATTTGATCCCATAATAGTTTCCTTTTGAGTTAAGCGATAATCCCTAAAGTATTCATGTTGATCCAACGTTACTCCCATTACATAACCGAATGGGGTTTTCAGATTATTAAAGTAGTACATAATATCTTTCACATAACCATCATCGAGGGTCTTAGGAAGTTCCCCATCTCCATGAGCAGAAAGTACACCTAATTTTTTGGTATTTCGTGTTCCATATCCATAACTAAAGATAAAGAACAACTAAGAATAGCAAATAAAATTACTTAGTGATAAAGCAAACAAGCACACATGAGAATATTCAGCCCACGCTTATTGCTCCCAACAACGGCGCCGTAAAAAGGTCTTGATAAGCCACAAGTACAGGGGATCAATTGTAGCCTCTTTCGATAAGTAAGAGTGTCGAACCCAACGAGGAGCTAAAGGTAGAACAAATATTCCCTCAAGTTCTATCGACCACAGATACAACTCTACGCACACTCAACGTTCGCTTTACCGGAAACAAGTATGAAACTAGAAGCACTTTGTAGGTGTTGTTGGATAGGTTTGCAAGAAAGTAAAGAGCGAGTAAATAAAAGCTAGGGGTTGTTTAGGTAATGACACAACTAAATTAGTTTTAGTAGAGACCTTTTTGTTACGAGAAAGTTATTTGTCCCTAGGCAATCGATAACTAGACCGGTAATCATTATTGCAACATTATTTGAGGGAGAGGCATAAGCTAACATACTTTCTCTACTTAGATCATATGCACTTATGATTGGAACTCTAGCAAGCATCCGCAACTACTAAAGATCATTAAGGTAAAACCAACCATAGCATTAAAGTATCAAGTCCCTTTATCCCATAATGTAAACAACCTACTTACTCGGTATTTGCATCTGTCACCACGCCACCCACCATAAGCAAATCATGAACATATTGCAAACCCTACAGTTGGGAATCCTCACGCTTGAGCGACACGGAGAGCACCATAGGACAGCACCAATAATAAAACATGCAACTCAAACCAATCTTGATAATCAAATAACCCATAGGACAAAACGGATCTACTCAAACATCATAGGATAGCCATACATCATTGAGAAATAATATATAGCGTTGAGCACCATGTTTAAGTAGAGATTACAACGGGTAAGAGAGAGGTTACACCACTGCATAGAGGGGCTAAAATTTGGTGATGATGGCGGTGAAGTTGTTGGTGAATATTGCGGTGATGATGATGGCCATGGCGGCATTCCGGCTCCACCGGAAGAGAAGGGGAGAGGGGCCCTTTGTCTTCTTTCTACCTTGACCTCCTCCCTAGATGGGAGAAGGGTTTCCTCCGTCCTTGGCCTCCATGGCGTGGGAGGGCGAGAGCCTCCGAGATTGGATCTGCTCTCTGCTTGTCTATGTTTCTCGTGATTCTGCTCACGCCTTTCACCGCTTTCAGTATATATATGGAGATCCGTAATCTCGATTGGACTGAAACCTTCGCCATGATTTTTTACTAAAATTAGCTTTCTTGCGTCAAGAAGGGCATCAACCGCCTTTACAAAGTGCCCACGAGGGTCAGGGCACGCCTGGGGGGCGCCGCCTCGCGTGGCCACCTCTGCACCGCCTCGCGTGGATTTTTCTTCCGAATTTTCCAAATATTCCAAAAATAAGCTCCGTCCATTTTTATCCCGCTTGGATTCCGCTTGATATGGATATTCGTGAAACATAAAACATGCAACAAACAGGAACTGGCACTGGGCAGTGGATCAATATGTTAGTCCTAAAAATAGTATAAAAAGTTGCCAAAAAGTATATGAAAGTTGAATAATATTGGCATGGAACAATAAAAAATTATAGATACGACGGAGATGTATCACTAACCTATTGACATAGTGCCAAGTGCTAGTTGTTGTTTTTTGCATGTTTTTTACATCGCAGGAAATCAATACCAAACGGAGTCCAAATGCAACAAATCTTTATGAAGATTTTTTGGACCGAAGACACCCACGGGCCAAGGCTGCTGGGGGCTCAAGAGAGCACAATCCACTGTATGCGCGCCAGAGGCCCAGCGCGCCTCGGTGGGTTGTGCCCACCTCGGGTGCCCCCGGACCGCCTCTTTACTCTATAAATACCCCAATATTCCGAAACCCTAGGGAGTCGATTAAAATCACTTCCACTGCCGCAGAGTCCGAACCGCCATATCCAATCTAGACACCATCACATATGGGGTTCACCACCTCCATTGGTGCTTCTCTGATGATGCGTGAGTAGTTCTCTCAGAGGCCTTCAGTCCGTAGTTAGTAGCTAGATGGCTTCTCTCTCTCTCTCTCAATTCTCAATACAATGGTCTCTTGAGATCCATATGATGTAACTCTTTGTTGTGTGTTTGTTGGGATCGGATGAACTTTTAGTTTATGATCAGATCTATCTTTTATATCCATAAAAGTATTTGAGTTTCTTTGATCTCTTTTATGCTTGATTTCTTATAGCCTCGTATTTCTTCTCCAATATTTGGGTTTTGTTTGGCCAACTTGATCTATTTATCTTGCAATGGGAAGAGGTGCTTTGTAGTGGGTTGATCTACGGTGCTTGATCCCAAAGGATGTAAGAGGAACCGACACGTATGTATCGTTGCTACAAAGGATAAAATGATGGGGTCTATCTCTACATAGATAGATCTTTTCTACATCATGTCATCGTTTTATTGCATTACTCCGCTTCTCCATGAACTTAATACACTAGATGCATGCTGGATAGCGATGATGTTTGGAGTAATAGTAGTAGATGTAGGCGTAAGTCGGTCTACTAATCTTGGACGTGATGCCTATGTAATGATCATTGTCTGGATATCGTCATGATTATTTTAAGTTGTATCAATTGCCCAACAGTAATTTGTTCACCCACCATTTGCTATTTTTGAGAGAGAAGCCACTAGTGAAACCAACGGCCCCGGTCTCTTTCTCATATTATTTGCCTTTATGATCTACTTTTCCTTTGCTTTTATTTTCAGATCTATTAAACCAAAATACAAAATGCCTTGCTGCAATTTATTCTTATTTATTTTATTTGGCGCTCGATCTATCAATCTACTACAATTTTATCTCATGTCCGCTTGCCTATCTTGAGGCGCCACCACCGAAGGGATTGACAACCCCATTTACACATCGGGTTGCGAGTAGTTGTTATTTGTGTGCAGGTGTTGTTTACATTGTGTTGCTTGGTTCTTCTACTGGTTCGATAACCTTGGTCTCATAACTGAGGGAAATACCTACCGCCGCTGTGCTGCATCATCCCTTCCTCTTTGGGGAAATACCGACGTAGCTTCAAGCCGCATCATGGGTTCAATTTTACTATGCTTGATCCCAAAGTGATGTAAGGGGACCGACACGTATGTATCGTTGCTACTAAGGATAAAACGATGGGGTCTATTTCTACATAAATAGATCTTGTCTACATCATGTCATTGTTCTTATTGCACTACTCCGCTTTCTCCATGAACTTATTACACTAGATGCATGCTGGATATCGGTCGATGTGTGGAGTAATAGTAGTAGATGCAGCAGGAGTCGATCTACTAATCTTGGATGTGATACCTATGTAATGATTATTGCCTGGATATCGCCATGATTATTTGAAGTTCTATCAACTGCCCAACAGTAATTTGTTTACCCACTGCTTGCTATTTTCTCGAGAGAAGCCACTAGTGAAACCTACGCCTCGGTCTCTTTCTCATATTATTAGCCTTTGCGATCTACTTTTCCTTTGCTTTTATTTTCAGATCTATTAAACCTAAAATACAAAAATACCTTGCTGCAATTTATTTTTATTTATTTTATTTGGCGCTCGATCTATCAATCTACTACAATTTATTCACGTCTGCTTGCCTATCTTGGGCACCGCCATCCGAAAGGGATTGACAACCCTTTACACGCCGGGTTGGGAGTATTTGTTATTTGTGTGCAGGTTTTGTTTACGTTGTGTTGCTTGGTTCTCCTACTGGTTCGATAACCTTGATCTCATCACTGAGGGAAATACCTACCACCGCTGTGCTGCATCATCCCTTCCTCTTTGGGGAAATACCGACATAGCTTCAAGCCGCATCAAAAGGAATTTCTGGCCCCATTGCCGGGGAGGATCTTCAACATATACTAGGTTCCTAATCACAAATCTCATCTCCTCGCAATTTACATTATTTGCCATTTGCCTCTCGTTTTCCTCTCGCCCCCTTCACAAAAATTTGCCGTTTTATTCGCCTCTTTTCGCTCGCGCTTTCTTGTGGATCTGTTTTTTAGTGCAATCTTGTTGCATAGTCACCATGACTCAAGAGAACACCAAGTTGTGTGATTTCTCAAATACCAACAACAATGATTTTATTGGCACTCCTATTGCTACTCCCACCACTAGTGCGGAGTCTTGTGATATTAATATTGCTTTGGTGAATCTTATTATGAAAGATCAATTTTCCGTACTCGTAATGAGGATGCCGCATCCCATCTTAATACCTTCCTGGAATTATGCGATTGCAAAAGAAAAAGATGTGGACAATGATGTTGGGAAGATGAAATTATTTCCTTCTTTGCTTGATTCTGCAAAAATTTAGTTTTCTTCTTTGCCTCGCAATTGTATCGATTCTTGGAATAAGTGCAAAGATGCTTTTATAACTAAGTATTTTCCGCCCGCAAAAATTATTTCCCTTAGAATCCAGATCATGAATTTCAAGCAACTTGAACATGAGCATGTTGCACAATCTTGGGAAAGGATGAAAATGATGCTAAGGAATTGCCCAACTCATGGGTTAAATCTTTGGATGATCATACAAATTTTTTATGCGGAATTGAATTTTGTTTCTTGTAATGTTTTAGATTCCGTCGCGGGTGGTACTTTTATGGAAATTACTTTGGGTTAAGCCACCAAATTGCTTGATAATATTATGGCAAACTATTCACAATGGCATACCGAAAGAGCTCCTACTAGTAAAAAAGTTAATTCGGTTGAAGAAATTTATTCTTTGAGCGAAAAAGTTGATGCTCTTATGAAATTGGTTGCTAGTAAAAGTGATCATGTTGATTTCAATGATATGCCTTTGTCTACTTTGATTGAGCAAAATAGTGATGGCATATATGTGAATTTATCTCTCGAAATAATTTCAATAACAATGCTTATACAGGTAATTTTAATCCTAGGAGTTTTCCTAGTAATTCCTCAATTAACTATGGGAATTAATCTTATAATAATAGGAACACCTCTGATCTTGAGAATAATATTAAATAATTTATCAACACGCAAAAAGTTTTCAACACTACCATAGAAGAAAAATTGAATGAGATTGGTGATTTGTCTAGAAGTGTTGACAGAATTTCTCATTATGTAGAAAATCTCAAGATGAAAATTTTTGTGCCTAAAGTTGAGGAATCAATTAAATCTCTTTATGTTTCTATGGATGAGAGTAAGAAAAGAACCGCTATGCTTAGAGATAGAAAAGAATTTTGAGAAAAGCGCTTAGTGATTGCTTTCATAAAAGTGGTGAAGGTCTTAAAATGATTGGTGTTTCTTCTATTGATTCCTTGTGTTAGTAAAGTTAAGATTGATGAAAAGGACTGAGAAGAGTCAACTTTAGCTAGAAGGCGTCCCGATAATTCAGAGGGTGAAAATCTTGTTGAGAAAATTGATAAAAGTGGGTTTGAAGAGGTCAAGATTTTAACTAGTAATGTGCCCACTCTTTTAGATTACAAAGACTTTAATTATGATATTTTCTCTTGGATTGATTGTATTTCTTTGTTGCAATTCATGATAAATTCACCCGATGCTTATGAACAAAATAAAGCTTTTATTAAACATATTGTTGATGCTATCATGAAAGCTTTAGAAGAAAATTTGGAATTAGAAGTTTCAATTCCTAGAAAATTGTATGATAAATGCGAACCTACTACCGAAGTCAAGATTAAAAATTATGAGTGTTTTGCTTTGTGTGACTTGGGTGCTAGTGTTTCTACAATTCAAATCTTTATGTGATGTGCTTGGTCTTACCGATCTTGAAGAATGCTCTTTAAATTTGCACTTGGCGGATTCTACTATTAAAAAGCCTATGGGAAGAATTAATGATGTTCTTATTCTTGCAAATAGGAATTATGTTCCTCGTGAGATTTTATTATTCTTGATTTTGATTGCAATCCGTCTTGTCCAATTGTTCTCAGTAGATCGTTTTTACGCACAATTGGTGTTGTAATTGACATGAAAGAAGGCAATATTAAGTTCCAATTTCCACTAAGGAAGGTTATCAAACACTTCCCTAGAACAAGAATTAGGCCACCATATGAATCAATCACGAGGGCATCTTATGGATCTCGAAACAAAGATGACAAAACTTAGATCATTTGCTTTATGGCTAGCTAAGGGCGTAAAACTATACCGCTTGTTGGGAGGCACCCCAATGAATAAAAATTATTTTTGCTTTTTTGCTTTCTGTTCTTGAGTGTTTGCACAATTATTCTACTGTTATGATTGTGTTTCTTGTGTGTTTTAGTTAGTGTTTGTGCCAAGTAGAACCTTAAGATCTTCTTGGGTGATAGTTGTTTAATCTTGCTGGAAAAAACGGAAAATTTTGCGTCCAGAGTTAATTTTTTTTAAATCACAGGAGCGACGAAAAACTCTGATTTTTTTTACAATAGATTGATATTAAAATTTCTCAGGTCATCCTATTTTTTCAGGATTTTTGGAGTTACATAAGCATTCAACAATTCAGATTGCTACGATCTGCTCTGCTTTTGAGAGATTCTGTTTTCCTTATGCTGTGTGCTTGTTTTCATGATTCTATGGTTTCCTTTGGTGAGTTTTTGCCATATAAAAGTTGGAATATAGTATATATAATGCAAGAATAAAATATGAATTGGTTTACTACAGTACTTATAGTAGTGATTTATTTTCTTATGCTAACAGATCTCATGAAGGTTTTATTGAGTTTTGTCCGATTGAGTTTTCAAGTTTTGGGTTATCTTACGATGGATGAAGGAATAAGGAGTAAGAAGAGTTTAATCTTGGGGATGCGCTTAGCATCCCAAGATATCATCCAAAGAGAACAAGCAACTAAGTTTCGGGATGCCCCGAGTGGCATCCCTCTTTCTTCTAACGACCACCGGTATTTTACTCAAGCTATATTTTTATTCGTCGCATACTATGTGTTTTGCTTGGAGCGACTTGTATGATATGAGTCTTTGCTTGTTTTATTTTGTGTTCTAAGTATTGATTCCTTTCTGGACACCCCTATTTGAGAGAGCCAAACTTATGCCATGACTTGTTAAAATCGCTTCTCTATGCTTCACTTAAATTTCTATGAGCTATGGATTTGCTCTAGTGCTTCACTTATATCTTTTTTAGCACGGTGTGCTTTAGTATTTTGAAGAAATGCTCTCTTACCTCACTTAGATTTATTTGAGAGTTAGTAAAATTTTCAAGAAATTTTCTTGCTTCACTTAAATGAATTTGAGAGAAAGAAATATTATGCTCATGATCTTCACTTATATTTGTTTGAGCTTATCAAAAGCAACGATGAAAATTAGTTGCAAAGTGATAGATATCCAAGAATTATATAATAAAAACTTTCATGAAGATCATTGGACAAAATAAACTTGATTCCTTGTAATAGTTTTGAGATATGATGATGTGATACGTGAGTCATGTTGATGAGTAATGATGCTTTAGTACGAATATTGGTGTTAAGGTTTGTGATTCCCTATGCAAGCACGAAAGGCAATAGTCATGCAATGAAATTATATCCTACTTGTGGTGCATTATTCAGTGTTAATTATGCTTAATGCTCGCTTATGAGATTATTTGTTTCTCGGTTGGTCGCTTCTCAATCTTTTGCTAGCCTTCATTTTGCACTAAGTATGATCACTACTTGTGCATCCAAAAACCTTTAAACCAGTTTTGCCACATGAGTCCACTATATCTACCTATATGCGGTATTATTTCACCATTCTAAGCAAATTTGTATGTGCCATCTCTAATTTTCAAAATAAACTTCTCTTTTGTGTGTTCGTACTGAGCAGTGAGGGATGGCTAATATTTTCCATGCTTGATGTGTTATTCTCACGATGAGTGTTTATTCACTTGTCATTGCACGAGAGTAAGGCAAAGGTATTAGGGATGACCAGTCCCAAATGAAAATGAGTTTACTTTATGTTGTCAAATAATAAATCCTTTGGAAAGTGTTGGTATGGAGGACACCCGTGGATACAGTTAGGCATGAAAAGTGAAAGTATGGTGGAAAAAGAAATAAACCTTATTTTCTATTTGGGAACCGCCTATGATATATCTAGCATGTACTACAAAAAAATACACTTCCGTGATGATATGTGTTTGTCACAGTAAGTCACGTTTTCTATCATGCATGTACATCCATGACGATTTTATGACAGAATCAAGCTAGTCATACCTGCACTGTCGTAGAAGTGTTCCATGACATTACCAAAATTATCATCACGAAAGTGTCCACTTCCATGACGATAAATGACGCCATGGAAGTGTTGTCCAAGGGTGACCGACACGTGGCATCCACCGTAACGGGTCGTCGTTAAGCTATCGGGTCCGGTTTTAGATCCGATAACCTGTTAACAGCCCGCACTAATGGGGATTTTCCACGGTAAAATTCTCATTGGCCGGAGGGAACACGTGTTGGCTCACCGCCGACAGATGTCATCCACTCACTAGACAGAGGCGCCTATGATACGTCCACATGTGGCATGGCCCAACAGAGGCACATTCAGTGAAAAGGCCGCCCGCTTGACTTGGTCAAAGAGGTAGCGGTCGCCCATGGAAAGCTTGTTAACGAATTGTTAGCATATAGCCCATATACAACCCGCAAGGTCACGCCCGTTACGGCTTTGTAACACCCCCAGGTCATGCTACAAGAACCTCCTGTGATTAAGCTAGTCATTTTCCAAACAAAGGCTTAATCACCTTTGTTCAATTTCCCATTTGAAATTCCAGTCAATTCAAATTCAAGTGAACTTTGAAGTTGCTCAAAGTTGCTAGAAAAATGTTCATCATTTGACAAAAATCCATAACAATTATTTGTTTAGGAACACAACATCACTTTTGTGCAAAGATGAACATTAGCAATTATAATACACCAATTCAGATTTTTAAATGCTATCCTATTTGTGAAAAATCCAAATCAAAACAAATTGCCCCCAAACTTTTTGTGGCAGTGCAAGTTATTGCAATATATTTAAATAGCCAAGTTCCATAATTTTGCAAAGCCATTTGATGGCTTATGTAAACGCTAATAGCGTCTATTTAAAGAAAACAGAAAAGAATGTAAAAGGAAAACAAGGAAGCTTTTAAAAAGAAACAGGCCCATGTGGGACTGGGAGGCCCAACCCACCACACCTCCTTTCCCTCCTCACGCTACAGGAGATAGGGGGAGGGCATGGCGGCCATCCCGCGACCGTGACCGCTCCTCGGAAACGTGTCGTCCATCCCCTAGTTCCCCTCTCGGATAAGTACATCCCCAAAGCCCCCTTGACCGAACCCTAGCCCCACTTGCTCTCCCCATCCCCTCTCTCTTTCGACTTGGAGCTCGTCCGAGCTCATGGTCGCCATGGCCGCCGTCGATCCCGCGACCACCGTCCTCCCCGAGCCCCGCCAAGTCTTCCAGAAGCTCCGTCGTGAGCATCTTCGTCGACCACGCCTTCGAGCTCGAGCCGGAGATCTCCACATCGACCGGATCGAGGTCGTCTTCAATCTCTGCCCCGCCGCTCGCCGTCTTCGATTCGGCCTCACCAGAGCCTCCCCGAGCCCACTTTTCTCACCTACAGGCTCACTGTGAGCTCCTCGTTCCGTCCCCCCTTTTCCCCCTTCGATCCATGCCGTTTATGCCGTTGTTCACCGTGGTCGGAGCTCCGCTTCCGCGTACACTTACGTCCGCTATTCCTTTGTTGCTACTGCTTCTGCTGCCGCTGCGACCCAGTACACTCTGGCCGCACCAGCCTGCTCGCTCGCGTTGTCGCCTCTCCGCAGCTGCCCGTTTCGCTGCTGCCACGCTTGTTCGCCCGCCGCTGCTCGCTGCTGCATCGCTATTGCGCTGCCTGCTGCTGCCGCTTGTAGTTGCTGCTGCCTCACCCTGCCGCTGCTCCTCGCAATGGCCGCTACTACGTATTAGCTGCTGCCCTTTTGCCGTGTTGCCTGCTGCTGCCGCTACTGCCATGGCCATGGCTAGGTGTGTGCGTGACTGTGTGTTTTGGGTGTGTGTGCGCGTACGTGTGTGTTAGGGCCGTCCCTGTTAGTATTAGGTTAGGTTGGTTAATTAGAGGTTAGTTAGATAAATTAGGGCCCATTTAGTCCAGTGGCCCTATGACATGTGGTCCATGATATTTAAAAGGCTAATTAAAAATTTGTGTCAATGACATGTAGACCTGCGTTCACTATTCACCTATTGACCAGTCAGTTGTTGACTGGGTCAACCCAGCCCCCTGGCCCCACCTATCATACACTGTGGCTAGAGAAGCACTAGGTGACAAAGTATATTCTGTTTTTATTTTGAATTTAAAGAATTCCAGAAAATGCTTAAATCTTTAGAAAATCATATAAATTAATCCGTAACTCCGATGAAAATGTTTTCTATATAAAAGTTGCTCAGAACGACGAGACGAATCTGAATACGCGGTCCATTTACCTGTCAGATGCCTCTAACTATCTGAACATGGAACATTCCCCCTCTGGTCATCTGTCTGACACAGGTCCGGAACCGGGAAAACATTCCCGATTGAATTCCCCCTTCACCTATATCGTGTAGCCTTACGGTAGGTCGCACCCGACACAACATATTGCCATGTTATGCTTTGCGATGCCATGTTTGCTTGTATTTACTGTTTCTTCACCCTCTTCTTCTCCGGTAGACCCCGAGACCGACGCTGATGCCCCTGAGTACGACTACGTCAACGACGACCCCTCCTTGCCATAGCAACCAGGCAAGCCCCCCCTTTGATCATCCCGATATCGCCCATTCCATTCTCTCTTGCTTGCATTAGATTTTGCTACTGTTATTGTTTGTTCCTATTCTGATGCATAGCCTGCTTTTGTATCTTTTGTTGTACCTTACCTGCTTATTCTAAACTGCTTAGTATAGGTTGGTTAGTGATCCATCAGTGAACCCCAGCTTGTCCTTGTTACCCATGCTTCATCATCGAAGACCCGATCAATGGGATTGAAGACCAGGCCCCGGCACTGCACATCACTTTCCCCTTAGTTGCTCGACACTACTAGGTTATTATCTAGTGCCAAGGCTGAGACCTCTACATCACTTCTGATATTAACCCTGTAGTGTAGCTATTCGGTCGTGGTCATCGAGGGTGATTCCGCCTTAACCACTTCCGACACGATCATCATGCAACCCTCAAGTGTGAACCTCGGGTGGTTCCTCTTATGTTCACCTTGATGATTACATCGAGTGGAATTCACCGGGTGATTCCTCGGTTTTTCCCCTTGATGTTTGGACACACAGTTACTATGGTTACTATGACTTTACGCTGAACCATGTTACTGAAGACGGGTCGGCCCTGATGGGTACCCGCGCGAGCTTAATTGCGAGTGATGTGGAGTCGGGTTGACCTGGAGGGTGCCCGCGAGATAATTACGAGGTGTGGCCGGGCATTCCTAGCCCTTGCCACAAGTCCTCGAGACGGGGCAACGGGGTCACATCTTTCATGAGTCTCGCTTGTTACCGTATGCCTTAATCCACTACGATTTGGATATTTGATCCAAGGGCCTCCGCCCGATAGCACTAACCATCACGTGGGCATAGTATGGGCTTCGCGTCGTATGCAACAGCCAAAGCTTAATAGACGCCACGATCGAAAGCAGCGCTACCGGGTTGGACTTGTAAGCATCCGCTTTTTAAAGGAGGTAGCTAGGTCAGCTCACCGTCACAGACGCGAACGTGTAGGAGTTCCCGGGAGATGGCCCATAACCCCGGGGCATAGGTTTAGTTCGCGTGTTGACCTCTATTAAGCCTAGGTCGGGTTGCGTGTATTGTTTGCCGAGGCCGGCATGACCCAGAAAGTGTGTCCGCCGGAGTTAATCGAGCGTGGTGGGTAAGTTGGTGCACCCCTCAGGAAGAAAACATCTATCAATAGCCCGCCCTATTATAACGGACACTTGAGTTGTATCCCATCGATACAACTAGAACTGGATACTTGTGATGAGAACTCGATGGTGATGAGATTTGGATTGTGATGACACTTGGATAGTATGGCTCGGGATTTCTTTCTCGCAGGAGTCGAGAAAGGATCTCCGCTGAGGTTGATAACACTACTACTACTTTACTTTATGCTACTCTACTCCCTCCCGTTGCTGCAAGATGGTGGTTTCCTTAAGATGTAGTCTTCGATAGGACTAGGCTCTCCCGCTATTATGGCATTTCTATGCCCACCCACATATACAGCCTTCCTTTGATAATGTTGCATATGTAGTGTAGACCCTTGCTTGTGAGTACTTTGGATGAGTACTCACGGTTGCTTTGCTCCCCCTTTCCCTCTTTCTTTTTCTTTCCGGTTGATGCAACCAGATGTCGGAGCCCAGGAGCCAGATGCCACCGCCGATGCCTACTACTACGTGGAGACTGCTGACGAATAGGAGTAGTTAGGAGGCTCCAGCAGGAGGCCTTGCCTTTTCGATCGCTACTTTTGTGCTAGCCTTCTTAAGGCAAACATGCTTAACTCATGTCTCAGACTCAGATATTGCTTGCTTCCACGACTCTTGTGTATTCGAGCTTATGTATTCAAGCCCTCGAGGCCCATGGCTTGTAATATAAAGCTTGTTTTTTTATTTGTGTCTAGAGTTGTGTTGTGATATCTTCCCGTGAGTCCTTGATCTTGATCGCACACATTTGCGCAGTATGATTAGTGTACGATTGAATCGAGGCGCCAAGTTGGTATCGAGCCGATCGCCTGTAGGTATCCCCTTCCAACTCCTTGGCCGGTTGAGTCTAGTCAATGAAAACTTTTACTAACTTGGCTGTGTGGTTTACGGCCCACGCCACCATTGGGTGGTATTAGGATCTTTTATTCCTCGCTCATACTCTAGGACTCGATCTCTCGCTATTCGGGTTAAACTTTTACTAAGTCCGACATTAGGATCTCGTACCTACTTTCTCCCGGAGAGCCCTTCACCCGTATGATCGCTGTCGCTCGTAAGATTTCAAGATACTCCGATGTTTCCTCAAACCCTTGTGCCCTTCGCCGCTATGCATTCCATATCACCGATAAACCCTCTCGATAACTACATACACCGTCGCTCATATTGTCATCCCAAGTTGATCTTGTTATTACAAGATGCCTTGGAATACTTTCGTATTTCGAGAATCCATCGTGCTCGCCACGCTGCAGCTCCTTTTCCACCGAATACATGTACGAATAATTCCTCACAATTATCGAGGATCTGCTCATCCCCAATTGTTTAGGTATTTCACAAAAGTCTTCAAATACCATTCGATCTTCCAAAATCCTCAGCAGCCTATTGTTGTTGAATTTCCGTTTGCTTGCATTATGGTTAATTCCATTTTTCTAGTAATCTTCGTTGACATCCTCTGTCACTATCGTTCTGAGTCCCTTGATCCAATATGTCAAAAATGCTCGTAATCCTTAATCAGATCCTAGCATTCGTCCTTTTGGCTCGGACATCACTTCAAACATGAGCTGGTTCTCGTAAATCAAACCTTGAATGATTGTCTATCTATGTCTTTTCAACTTGCTTATCTTTTGATTAGAGCATCTGCTTCTGACCCCCCAAATTGGAAATCATAATTCTTTTGCATTTAAGCTTTGGAATTATCAGATGTTTACAAAATCTGATGCCTCTGCATTATTTCTTCTTCTGATTGAATATCGACACTCATATCAGCTCCGCTAGGATTGCGGATCCATTATTGGATTATCATCCCACGTTGTCCTTCATATTAAAAAGAATCTCATGAAGTTGTTTCCCGATACATAATGCCTTTGGTAAATTCTATCATCTCGCTTTTGTCAACGATGCTCGCTTCTCGAGCTAGTATATTTTAACCGAAGTTAGTGGTATATGTTCCTAAGTTACCCCTACGGGTTGAACCTATGCCTTCCCTAATCCGTGTGAACTCGAAAGAGAGGTGAGTCATACTCTTCTGGTCCTTCACCAGATAAATCTTTCGCACTACAAATTCTTCGAAAACGAGGAGTGAATGAAAGATTATGCATTGAAGAAGTGGGAGTCGACCTTGAACCCTTGTGTTCATGCCCATGGACCCGATGCAGAACTTATCGTGGAAGCTGCTCATAAAAATAACTATTTCTTGGGTACAAGCTCATCTTGAATCTATGAATTGATCCTTTGCCATCGTGGTTCCGACCATATTTCCTCCTTGATTCCATTTACCGGGTAAGTTAAAATACTTATCCTCTGCAAAACTTTTTCCCTGTCCAACCTGTACTCCGATTTACCTTCCGGCATTACACCTAGCTAGTACATGATACTGGGAAGTTTTATACCCCATCACATCATTCCTAGCCTGATCGGCTATATTTTATCGTGTCAACTTTTAACTGTGCTACCTGGACCTTATGCCGGAGCAACTTTCGACAATGAGCTAAGCTTACGTCGATCTTCCTCATCTTATCATTTCACCTCGAACAACAAGCTTGTGTCAAATCCCTGGTACTCATAGCCTTTCACTTCATCCTTCCTTTTCTGCTCGATGGCATCTTCATAGAGTCTCTAGACAAAATCTGTCGTGATCACCGTCAACACTTTGGCTTCTTCCGAGATGTCAATTGAATTCATGGCTAGAAATACCATCCCTGCCCCTCGATGATTTGTGATATCATCGATGACATCTTGATTTTCCGCAACACGCACTGATCGTGCTTGGTTATTCCTTACATTCTGAGATATCTTGGAATTATTTCTCAGTATCTCTTGAGATCTTTGAACCCAATCTTTACTTGACACCATATCATTGCCGCATCGAAGCATTACTGTGGTATTCCGAATATCAACAAGAACATCGGATGCATAATACAAAATGTTTCTCGTTCAATTAACCTCACACCGTTGTATGGGTATTATCATGGTTCTTCCCTCTCCCCATTATCTAAATGCTTTTGAACTTGCTGTCCTATCATGTATATCCTACTCCGCTTTTCCTTGGGAAGGATATACTCCCAACTGTTATGTGTAAACACATCTTCCTTTCCTTTGGGTTGTTTGAATCGATAATCACTTTTTCCTTTCCATTGGTTTGTTTAACCATTCTCGTAATCTAACTTATCGGAGCAGAGTTAATTCTCTGCTTAGGTAAACACCTCGGTGCACAACTCTGTCAGTAAGACCCTATTACTATTAATGATAACATTTCGGTAACCACCGATGTCAGGACCCCGATTCCAAGTCACATCGACCTAGCCGGTAACACCTCATATCACTTTGCGCCTCACGACGGTATTCTACGGTGTCGCCTTACCATGGCCCGGGACCGCTTTGCACCTTTTGGTCACGATATGATAGTGTCGCTAGCATCCACATGACAAAGAACCCGGCCGACATGGCTAGTCGTGAACCCAAAGCGCGCTTAACCCATGCGGACAGCATACATGAATCACATCGAGCATGTCGGTCATCAACGTATGAATTCGGCTGTCGACTGGCTAACAGACTCGTATCCCGGCTGTAGCAGGCTAGGCAGGACTCAATATCACCGGTGACATTTCCAAGGGACGCATATAGGAACGAAGTGAAACACATGCCGCCATCAAGTGTCCAAGCAAGAGTGCTGGGCTAGCAGGACTCGTGAACCGGCAGTAGCGGACTACTATCGCTAGAAGCACGAGACTACGCTTTCCCCATATGAGAGGCTGCCAAGGATAAACAACTAGTTTGTCGGATCCCACTCATACCAAGCATTTCAATCATACACGATTATGCCCGATATGAGTACATACAACAAGGTATCACAACAAAACTCTACAACTCAAAGTACTTTATTTAAGAGGCCCGAGGAGCCATACATAACATATCCATACAGGTAGGGGTCACATGACCCAACACTCAAGTCATACAAACATACAAGCACATGCGAAGCAAACTAGTCTCGAGTACGACTCTAGAAAGAAAGAAAACTTGTTGAAGCCTTTCTATCTACAAAGGGCCCTTCACAAGCCTTGGATCACCACCGGGTGGCTAGTTCACCTGCCGATGTCAAGGTCTACATAAAACCCATCGGAGGGGGCAGTGTTGTCGCTTGAAAACATTAATTACAAACATGAGTACGGAGGTACTCAAAGAAGTCTTACCACGTAATCCTATCATACATGCACATTCTCAAGAAGGTGGTGGAGTTATTTGCAGCAAGCCAGCTTTGACTCTTGGGTAAGGTATCCTACCTGACACCACTTGAAAAGCATTTGTCGCACACGAGTCCACTAATCACCATCACAATACTCCACCGTGGATCCTCTCTCGTCAACCCACGAGAGGGCCATCCGCGGTACTCACACTTATCTTGAGGCTTTTAATAGTATCTATTTACTTGTCTATGAACTGTTATAGGCAACCCAGAAGTCCTTCTCCGTGGACACGGCTATTCGAATAGATCATATTAACCCTGCAGGGGTGTACTTCTTCACACACGCTCACCACTTACCGCCACATAACGACATGTACTGCAACCTTCAAGCTTAAAGCCCAACGGGTGTCGGCCACACCTACCTAAACACTCAAGTCCCTAGTCCAGGTTTATCGCCTATTCAGGTTCCATCCGCACGGAGTCCGCCGAGGTTTCCCATACATCCCCGAACGATGTGTGCAGGGTTCCCGAGATACCAAACGGGCACTCTCAGACACCGGCCACGGTATCTACCGCATCGTAGCTCACCCCTAGGGTCACGCCACGCACGGCCTCCAACACATATCCTACAAACACCGTAAACTAGTTGCAACTCCCGGACAGAGAACAAGGGTGGTTAAGAAGCCGAGAGGGTCCATTGGTTTCGGCCCAATGCGTGGTAGTAACTGTTTCATGGATCACAAACACAGATCTCAGTTCTTAGGGACGGCTTCAATGAAACAACCCACCATGTACTCCTACATGGCCTCTCATCGATACCTTTACCAAACGTGTTCAACACTTTCACTCGAACCCGACACAACCTTTCACTCTAGTTCATCATCCCGATGAGCCGACTGACACAACTCTAAGCATAGCAAGCATAGCATGGTAGGAATCACAAACATGGCTCAATCAACTCCTACACATACTAGTGGGTTTCATCTAGCTACCGTGGCAATGACAGTCATGCAAAGGAAGTGGGTTCAACTACCGCAGCACACAACAGTTTGAATCGCGTTGTCTTAATGCAGAAACGAGAGCGAAGCGAGAACATGGGTTTGTATCGAATGATCAATGGGTTGCTTGCTCGATGGAGTGGTGGTAGGATATCGCCTTCGATTTGATATTCGGATTATCCTGAGGCGTAACCTATCACTTAAAAACACACCGAAATAAACACACATGGCAATATGCAACAATATGATGCATGCTATGACATGGCAATATGGATGTGTGTTGGCCTAATGCAAGCTGAAACAAAAAGGGATGAACTCATTTGAATCAAAGATTCAAATGCTAGCTCATTTAAAATAGCCCTAAAGGTGCATTATCTTATTCTGCTTAAACAGCAAGGTTAACTTGTTTTATCATGCATGAAACCTGTACCAATGGATAGAATGGATTTTTCTGATCATTTTTCATATATAAATCTTTGCATTTGGAGTTACAGATTAATTTCTATGAATTTTTGAAGTTTGAACTATATTCTGGAATTTCCTATAATAGAATAAATCCAGTAATTAATTTATCATACAAGAAGAAGCGTCAGTAAGTGACGCTGTGGTCAACGGAGACGTCCAGGTCAAACCTGACTGTGGGTCAAGGGTGTCAGTGCAATTAGTTTAGCTAAAAATTAATTAAACTAAACCGGATTAGTTAACAGGGTTGGGCCCCACCTGTCATTTACTCAACAGAGTCAACCAGGGCCCACCCTGGGTCAAGGTCAAAGTCGGCTGCACCGGCGCTTAGTCACGGCGCGAGCGACGCGGGCGGCGAAGTGGATTTGGTCATTTCGGCAACCAAATGAGCCGCGGAGTGTGGCTATGGGTAGCTGGGGTCGAGCCGCAGCTCTTGGTGGAGTTCGTTGAGCTCGGGGCGGCCGGAATCGGCGCCGGCGACGACCTAGGCGGCCGCCGGAGTTCGGGCGACGACGAACTCGAGGCTAGGGTGTTCGGTGAGGTGCGTGGAGTAGTTGGTTAGGTGCTGCGCAGTGCGGTGAGTGCGATGGACACCGAGTGGTGGCCGGAGGATGACCGGAGCACGTCGGCGACGAGCTCCGCAGCGGCGGGTGCGGGTGATCTTCGTGCGGTTGCTACACGGCTCGGGAGCAAGGGAGGGAAGGAGGAGAAGGTAGCTAAGATCACAAGGATCTCGGGGAAGCACTCGTTGCGGTCGGGGACGGGCCGGTGCGGCGACGGTGTTGAAGGGGATCTCCGGCGACGGCGGACTCGGGCGAAGTCGGTGCGGTGGACTCGGGCCACGCGAGCGCGTGGGGCTCGGCTAGCTCGAGGTAGAGGAGGGCGGCGGAGCTCCTAGACACGGCGGGACGGAGCACGGACGACGGGGAGCGCGGCTACGACGATGGGGCGGCGGCGGTGGCGTCAGCCATGGCGGGGGAGCGCGAGGGGGAGGAGCTGGGGAGGAGAGGAGATGTCCGAGGGGTTCGGGGGAGAGAGGGGGAGCGATCCACGTCGTGGCTCGGTGAGGGGAGCGGCGAGGCGGCAACCAGGTGCGTGGCACCCATGCGGTGCTCGCCGGCCGAAAGCACTCGCCGTCAGCTCTCGCCGAGCTAAGCAGCTGGCCACGTAGGCTGCAAGCTGGTCACGACAGTGGGCCGTTAGTAGGCGCCTGTAAATATTTCCATACTGTTTTTCTTTTTCTATTTTTCTCAACTTTGTGGAGTTTTTAAAAATACTTAAACTACTTCAAAATCACCAAACTGTTTTGGTCCATTGTTGGAATATTTCCAACGTGAAACATTTCTGTTTAGAATATTTGGGCATTTGCAATATTTTATATAATTTTAAATGCCCAAACTCAAATACTTATGATTTAATTCAAAGACCTTAGGATGACCTAGAAAATTGTGCACCACTTTTGGCAGAGGCTCTGAACCAAAGCAAAGGTGATGAGCATTTTAGAAGGGCATTTCAGGTTCATTGAAAATAATTTTAGTAAACCCTAGTTGGATTCAAAAGGGGTTCTGGGGGTTCTGTATTCCCCATTTCAATTTCAAATGAAAGTTAAACATGATGCACACACTAATGCATGGACTAGCTAGGATGTGACAACTCACCCCCACTCAAAAGAATCTCGTCCCGAGATTTAGAATCTGTTGCGAAAAAGGTGGGGTACTCAAGTCGAAGACGATCCTACCTTTCCCAAGTTGCTTCTTGCTCGAGATGGTTTGACCATTGAACCTTTAGAAACTTGATATTCTGACGTCGAGTGGTACGCTCGGCTTGGTCAAGAATACGAACGGGATATTCTCGATAGGTGAGGTTATCTTGGAAATCAAGCGTTTCGTGGTCCACTCCACGGATAGGATCCGAGAAGCAACGCTCGAGTTGGGAAACGGAAGACATCATGGACTCGAAAGATGCGAGGTAGTTCCAATTGGTAGGCAACTTCTCCTCGCTTGGCAAGAATGCGAAGGGTCCAATGTAACGAGGAGCCAACTTGCCTTTGATACTGAATCGATGGGTTCCTTCAAAGGAGTAACCCAAGGTAAGCTTCTTCGCCAATTTCATAAGCCATAGGCTTATGCTTGCGTCATATTGGCTCTTTTGACGAGATTGGGCTGTTTTCAATTTCTCACTAATAACGCGAACCTGCTTCTTCGCTTCCCGAATCATATCCGCCAAAGAGTTGTCTCTCCCCGTTTCTCACCAGCTTAAGAGGCGCTCACATTTCCGCCCATAAAGAACTTCGAAAGGAGCTTTGCCCAAGCTAGCTTGATAGCTATTGTTATAAGCTTAACTCGCGTAATGGAAGGCATTTCTCCCAATTCATGCCGAAGAGATGACAAAGCTCAAGCATATCCTCTAGGATTTGATTGACTCGTTCTACTTGACCACTTGATTGAGGATGGAATGCGGTGCTAAAGGAGAGACGAGTTCCCATAGCATTTTGGAAACTTCCCCAAAATCGAGAGGTGAAGAGACTTCCACGGTCTGAGTTAATCTCCAATGGAACACCATGAAGAGACACTATTCAAGATATGTACAAATCAGCTAGCTGGCTAGCGGTTATACTCTCGCGAACGGGTAGGAAGTGAGCTACTTTGGAAAGACGATCGACGACAACGAAGATAGCATTATTCCCTCTCTTGGTCCGGGGAAACCCGGTAATGAAATCCATACCGATTTTATCCCATTTCCATTCGAGAATAGCCAAAGGTTGAAGGGTACCAAGAGGTCGCTGATGCTCGCTTAACTCGACGACGACGCCGCAGTTAGCAATGTATTGAGCGATTTCTCTTCATCCTAGTCCACCAAAACCTCCGGCGAGGTCTTGATACATTTTAGTACTACCGGATGAATGGTGAGAGGAGATTCATGAGCTTCCTTAAGGATCAATCGCCTCAGGTTGCACACCTTGGGAACCACTAGACGGTCTCCAAAGAGCACGACACCTTGTTCATCAATGGAGAAACAATCATGCACTCTTTCTTGATGTTTCTCTTGATGCGGAAATTCCCGGATCTACCTTCTCGTGCCTTGATGATCTGATCCGTAGGGTAGGTTTTTCCACCGAGTGGAAAGGAACTCGAGGAATAAGGTGAAGATTAAGCTCCGAAATTCCTTGTGGAGAAGAGGTTGACTTTGTTGTAACATCGATTGTTACAATAAGATTTATGACTTAGTGCGCCAGCCATGACATTGGCTTTGCTCGGTGTAAGATATTCTAAGTCGTAATCTGATCAATCTCGACCCAACGCCTTTGCCTCGAGATTCAAACCGTTGGGTGAAGATGTATTTCAGACTTTGGTGATCAGTAAATTTCGCAACGATTACCAAGGAGGTAATGTCGCCAGTTTTGAGTGCATGAACCATCGCCGCAAGCTCTAGATCGTGTGGGATAGTTATCCTCATGTGGACGCAATCGCCGAGAAGCGAGGCAATCACATGACGATCTTGCATGAGTATGCAACCTAGTCCTTGTCGCGAGGCGCCATGTAGATAATAAAGTCCTTAGAAAATCTGTGGAATAAGTACGGAGCAGATGTCGCCTTTTTCAGCCTCGAAGCTGAACTCAGACTGTGGCGCCCATTCGAACTTCTTATCTTTCTTGAGGAGTTCGTTAGAGGTTTAGCAACTTTAGAGAAATTTCACGGTTAAGCGGGCGGCAATAGCTCGCTAAACCGAGGAAACTCCAACTTGCTTGACCAATTCAGGTGGAGTCCAATAAGGACGGCTTGAACTCGCCGGGATTGACAGCAATGCCCTTGCCGAGATTACATGGCCTAGGTAGGTCACTGCAACCAGAATTCACACTTAGAGAATTTGGCATAAAGGCGTGCTCTCAAGTTTCATCAATACTAGCCTTAGATGTTCGGCATGTTCTTCCTCATTCTTGGAGTAGATGAGTATATCATCAAGGTATACCACTTACCTAATTTATCCAAATACTCCATGAAGATTGAGTTCATTAACCGAGAGAAGGTGGCTGGGGCATTGGTTAATCCAAGGACATGACGGTGTACTCAGATTGGCCATAACGAGTGACAAAGGCCGCTTTTAGGAATGTCCCCATTCTTGATTTTGATTTGATGGTAGCCCAACCTCAAATCCATCTTGAAAAGACGAGGATCCAGCGAGCTGATCATACAGATCATTGATCCCGGGAGCGGATACTTGTTCTTGATAGTGACCAAATTGACAGTGTCGGTAATCCACAACCATCCGATCCGCTCCATCCTTCTTCTTGACGAAGAGGACGGGCAAGCCCATGGAGATGAACTAGGACGGATGAAACCCTTTGCAAGGACTCATCGAGTTGTTTCTTAAGTTCGCTAGTTCTAGGGTGCCATCTTATAAGGTCTTCTAGAGATTGGGACGGTTCCGAGAACAAGATCTATCACGAACTCGACATCCCTGTCAGGTGGAACACCTGGCAGTTCTTCTAGAAAGACATCCGGAAAATCACGGACTACCGGAATATCTTCGAGGTCTGGAAGGGGGTTGTCATTTAAGGAGTATAGCTGACGCTTAGACACTCGAGTTAAAACATTAACTGTCTTGCCCAAAGGATGGGTGAGTTGAATAGTTCTAGTAGAGCAGTCAATCTTAGCATAATGGGCTGACATCCAGTCCATACCTAAGATGATGTTTATGTCCGAGGACTTGAGAGCTATTAGAGAAGCAAGAAAGACTAATCTGTCGACAAGAATTTCATTCCCATGACTTATTCTAGAGGTTTGCCATCTAGAACCAGTGAGTCTGAATTTCCATGGAGGTGTGCATGTCACGTATGTGGTGGTGCAATCGAGCATAGCTCTCGTAAATAAATGAATGAGATGCCCCAAGATCAAAAAGAACAGCTTGCCGGATGACAATTAACAATGAGCGCATCGAGAACGACGCTGGGATCCTCATAGGTTTCCTCACCTGAAACATAGTTGACATGGCCACGAGCAAGGGCAGCTGGTTTAGCATAGAGCACCTTTCCGCCGGGCTTACCACGGCCAATGAGACTTTCCGATCCGACCGGGGTTGTTCTGGGGACACTCACGGATGTAGTGGCCCGTCTCTCCACACTTGAAGCATGTTATCATGTTGGGGCGTGGAGCAGCATTAGCAGCGGGGCCTCCATAAGTCTTGGGCGGTACATACTGCTAGTTGGGGCGAGGCGCCTCAAAGGATGGCCTCGGGGTGAACCTGGGTGGCAGAGCAGTATTTGGAATCCAGACCCGGCGCTTCTGAGATCCAAAGCCGGACGAAGAACCAGAGTCACGGATGTGCTTGCGTGAAGCCACAAAGTCAGACTGACCAGTCTCATCACTGATAGCCTTATTGACTAACTTCTGAAAAGAAGTGCACTCGTGCAGACGGAGATCACGGCAAGCTCGGGCTAAGTCCCTCATGAACCTTGCCTCGCTTCTTGGCGCCAGAGAAACTTCTTCAGAGCATAACGTGCTAAATTCCCAAACTCACGGCCGTAAGTATCCACAACAGCCTACCTTGGGTGAAATTGCAGAATTCCTCCCTTTACGATCCATGAGACCTTCCGGGATGTGATGCTCACGTAAAGCGGCACTGAATTCAGCCCAAGTAGTAATTTGTCCAACCGGACGATAGCCTCATAATTCTCCCACCAAAGGCTAGCAGGGCCTTCGAGGTGATAGGCAGCAAAGTAACCTTATCAGCTTCAGCCACGCTATGTAATGCAGCTTGTGGGTGATGTCAAGCCAATCATCCGCCGAGAGGCTCAATGGAATATTTGAACTTCGTGGATACAGCTTGACGAAGTCATTGAGTGACACCAAATCATTTCTTGGTGGGCGCGGTGTTTTGCTCAATCCGCCCAAAGAAGTTTATTGGTCTCACGCTTATTGCGCTCGCTCAAAGATAACCTCGCCAAAGATGGCGTTGAGGCAGATTCACATTCCTCGGTCTGACTGGCTTCTCCTTGCTCCGAGCAGCAGGATTGTTATGGTGTTGACCATCCTAGGAAACAAAACAACGGTTTAAACCAGGATGGCAGAATTTAGCAAGGAAGTGCGGAATGTAATGGATAACTCGAATGCAAAGATGTTCATCCGTATGACATGGTAATATAAAACTGCCATATATATACCAACGGTCATACACACCATTCATAGTTTAGTACAAGCCCGACGGAGTACAACTATAGTGAAAGGCGTTACATCTCACTCCAAGCATTCCAACTCCTATACATTATTTTTCTACACTTCCGAATGATACACACTAAGTCATATTCCACAAGTCACGCAGACGGTGGAAATACAACTATTACAATACTAGGGATACTACTACTCATTGTTGAGGAAATCGTTAATCGTAGCTGCTCGTTAGTCGACGAGTAGGGGATTAATAGGCTAATCGGCAAGTTAATCGCCATTTAATCAATTACTCACATTAATTAGTTAATTGACTAATTGGTGACCCTACTAGTAGGGATTAACCGCAAGTTAACCGTTAATCGGATGAATTCTTGAACAGGGCTACTACTAACTCGCACAGCCCGTAGTAGTCCTCATAGAAGTCACCACCCAAGCTCGAAGTGGAACATGATCATCCGAAATGACGATCCTGTGGAGCTTATGGACCATAGGGACTCTGATGTGGCCGTGGTCCAACAAATGGCGGCAGACGAGGTCCACGAGGAGGAGTGATGCCTCCCACCACGCGACTCCATAAAGTCCGCAGACCAGCCCGCACAGGTACAAGTCCTCATGTCCATATATCCGCTTGCACGATGTGCAAACCGAAGTGAGTAGCCCAGTTGATCGAACGGCATTAAAGAGTTTCCATACGCAAGGCCCGGTTTTCACGGTCCTTGTCCTCCAACATCTCTCGTAGTGGTGCAAGAAGTGAGTCCTCATGGATGCATCATCAGACATACCTCAAGGTAGCCATGCGCCCTGTGGAGGGATGCCGCATGTAGCGGAAATCGGTGTTGCACAAGCAAGGTAGTTCTCGCTCGAATAATAGTCATCATTGAATAGGCTGCATCTTGCACGGACATCCCAATAGTGATCCCAAGTCCATAAGAGCAAAGTGAGCGATTCAAGAGTCTCGGATAAGATGGATATATCCCGACCGCACGATATTGGCTTTGATTGAAATCCCTAAACTGCTCCTCGACGGTATATTTAGGATACCATCGGTAACCAGTCTCGACCATCACCCGAACCAACATTGCCGTGTGACCACACACATCAATGCAACGGGTCAGACGAACCACTTGGTTCGGGGACGGTGGCCATCCGAAAGCACAACCACAATGCAAAGACATTAGAATTTCTAGGAAAATCGGGCAGATAACATCTGTAAATGCTCAAAACAGATTTGAGACATTCATAATCAGATTGCAAAACCACTCAACAACATCATATCAAGGTTCTCGTTCAACTGTAGCATACTAAAAGTAGTAGAAACTGAACCGAGGATGTAACCAACAATCCTATAAGTTACTACGGATTAGTAACACGTGAACCTCGATAGAGAGAATAGAGCCTAGTCCTATACCCACGAGAATGAGAAGAGGATGACTCAGATCGAGGCATAAGGTAAAGGATTAAAAGAGCCTTACGCTCCCTCCCACAATCAATTCCCTACATATAACTAAAGCATTTCTAGACTCAACATCAACCAGTTTGGCTTAGCGAACCTACAGCAGCCCCGCTCGATGCCAACGCTGTCAGACGCCGATTCCAAGTCACATCGACCTAGCCGGTAACACCTCATATCACTTTGCGCCTCACGCACGATATTCCCACGGTGTCGCTTACCATGGCCGGGACCGCTTGCGCCTTTTGGCTCACGATATGATAGTGTCGCTAGCATCCACATGACAAAGAACCCGGACGACATGGCTATTCTTGAACCCAAAGCGCGCTTAACCCATGGGGACAGTATACATGAATCACATCGAGCATGTCGGTCATCAACGATGAATTCGGTCTGTAGCACTGGCTAACAGACTCCGTATCCCGGCTGTAGCAGGCTAGGCAGACTCAATATCACCGCGTGACATTTCAAGGGACGTATATAGGAACGGCGGAACACATGCCGCCACCAAGTGTCCAAGCAAGAGGTGGCTAGCAGACTCGTGAACCGGCAGTAGCGACTACTATCGCTAGAAGCACGAGACTACATTTCCCATATGAGAGGCTGCCAAGGATAAACAACTAGTTTGTCGGATCCCACTCATACCAAGCATTTCAATCATACACGATTATGCCCGATATGAGTACATACAACAAGGCATCACAACAAAACTCTACAACTCAAAGTACTTTATTTAAGAGGCCCGAGGAGCCATACATAACATATCCATACAGTAGGGGTCACATGACCCAACACTCAAGTCATACAAACATACAAGCACATGCGAAGCAAACTAGTCTGAGTACGCACTCTAGAAAGAAAGAAAGCTTGTTGAAGCCTTTCTATCTACAAAGGGCCCTTCACAAGCCTTGGATCACCACCGGTGGCTAGTTCACTCATCGATGTCAAGGTCTACATAAAACCCATCGGAGGGGGCAGTGTTGTCGCCTCAAAAACATTAATTACAAACATGAGTACGGAGGTACTCAGAAGTCTTACCACGTAATCCTATCATACATGCACATTCTCAAGAAGGTGGTGGAGTTATTTGCAGCAAGCCAGCTTTGACTTTTGGGTAAGCTATCCTACGTGACACCACTTGAAAAGCATTTGTCGCACACGAGTCCACTAATCACCATCACAATACTCCACCGTGGATCCTCTCTCGTCAACCCACGAGAGGGCCATCCGCGGTACTCACACTTATCTTGAGGCTTTTAGTAGTATCCATTTACTTGTCTATGAACTATTATAGGCAACCCAGAAGTCCTTCTCCGTGGACACGGCTATTCGAATAGATCATATTAACCCTGCAGGGGTGTACTTCTTCACACACGCTCTCACCATTTACCGCCTTTTACACGACATGTACTCGGCAACCTTCAAGCGAAAGCCCAACATGGGTGTCGGCCACAGCCTACCTAAACACTCAAGTCCCTAGTCCAGGTTTATCGCCTATTCAGGTTCCATCCGCAGGAGTCCGCCAAGGTTTCCCATACAGCCCCGAACGATGTGTGTGGTTCCCGAGATACCAAACGGGCACTCAGACACCGGCCACGTGTATCTACCGCATCATAGCCCACCCCTAGGGTCAGCGCTATGCACGGCCTCCAACACATATCCTACAAACACCGTAAACTAGTTGCAACTCCCGGACAGAGAACAAGGGTGGTTAAGAAGCCGAGAGGGTCCATTGGTTTCGGGCCCAATGCGTGGTAGTAACTGCTTTCATGGATCACAAACACGATCTCAGCCTTAGGGACGGCTTCAATGAAACAACCCACCATGTACTCCAACATGGCTTCTCATCGATACCTTTTACCAAAACGTGTTCAACACTTACACTCTCGAACCCGACACAACCTTTCACTCCAGCTCATCATCCCGATGAGCCGACTCGACACAACTCTAAGCATAGCAAGCATAGCATGGTAGGAATCACAAACATGGCTCAATCAACTCCTACACATACTAGTGGGTTTCATCTAGCTACCGTGGCAATGACAGTCATGCAAAGGAAGTGGGTTCAACTACCGCAGCACACAACAGCTTGAATCGTGTTGTCTTAATGCAGAAACAAGAGCGTAAGCGAGAACATGGGTTTGTATCGAATGATCAATGGGTTGCTTGCTCGATGGAGTGGTGGTAGGATATCGCCTTCAAACGGATATTCGGATTATCCTCTGAGGCGTAACCTATCACTTAAAAACACACCAAATAAACACACATGGCAATATGCAACAATATGATGCATGCTATGACATGGCAATATGGATGTGTGTTGGCCTAATGCAAGCTGAAACAAAAAGGGATGAACTCATTTGAATCAAAGATTCAAATGCTAGCTCATTTAAAATAGCCCTAAAGGTGCATTATCTTATTCTGCTTAAACAGCAAGGTTAACTTGTTTTATCATGCATGAAACCTGTACCAATGGATAGAATGGATTTTTCTGATCATTTTCATATATAAATCTTTGCATTTGGAGTTACAGACAATTTCTATGAATTTTGAAGTTTGAACTATATTCGAATTTCCTATAATAGAATAAATCCATTAATTAATTTATCACACAAGAATGCGCCGTGGTGACGTCAGGGTCAACGGAGACGCCCAGGTCAAACCTCGATCGTGGGTCCAGGGTGTCAAAGGCAATTAGTTTAGCTAAAATTAATTAAACTAAACCGATTAGTTAATGTGGTCGGGGCTCACCGTCATTGACTCAACAGAGTCAACCAGGCCCACCCTGGTCTAGGTCAAAGTCGGCTGCACTGCCGCTCAGTCACGGGCGAGCGACGCTGGCGGGCGGAAGTGGATTTGGTCATTTCGGCAACCAAATGAGCCATGAGGGTGGCTATGGGTAGCGGGTCGAGCCGCAGCTCTGGTGGAGTTCGTTGAGCTCGGTGGCTTGAATCGGCGCCGGCGACGACCTCAGGCGGCCGCCGGAGTTCGGGCGACGATTAACTCGAGGCTAGGGTATTCGTGAGGTGCGGGAGTAGTTGGTTAGCTGCCAGCAAGGCGGTGAGTGCGATGGACACCGAGTGGTGGTCGGAGGATGACCGGAGCACGCCGGCGATTTAGCTCCACGGGCTGCAAGGGTGATCTTCGCGGGTTGCTACACGGCTCGGGAGCGAGGGAGGAAGGAGGAGAAGGTAGCTAAGCTCACAAGGATCTCGGGAAGCACTCTGCGGTCGGGACGGCCAAAGGCGCGACGGCGTTGAAGGGGATCTCCGCGACGGCGACTCCAAGCGAAGTCGGCAAGGTGGACTCGGCCACGCGAAGGCTGGGCTCGGCTAGCTCGAGGTAGAGGAGGGCGGCGGAGCTCCTAGACACGGCGGGACGGAGCACGGACAACGGGAGCGCGGCCACGACGATGGGGCGGCGGTGGCGCCACCATGGCGGGGAGCGCGAGGGGAGGAGCTGGGAGGAGAGGAGATGTCCGAGGGGTTCGGGAGAGAGGGGAGCGATCCACGCCTCGGCTCGGTGAGGGGAGCGGCGAGGCGGCGACCAGGTGCGTGGCACCCATGCGGTGCTGCTGCCGAAGCACTCGCTCAGCCGCTCGGCCGAGCTAAGCAAGCCATGCATGCGGCATTGGCTGGGCCGGGCAGTGGGCTTGTTAGTAGGCGCCTGTAAGTATTTCCATACTGTTTTTCTTTTTCTATTTTTCTGCTACTTTGTGGAGTTTTTAAAATACTTAAACTAATTCAAAATGACCAAACTGCCTCTGGTCCATTGTTGGAATATTTCCAACATGAAACATTTTGTTTAGAATATTTGGGCATTTGCAATATTTTATATAATTTTAAATGCCCAAACTCAAATACTTATGATTTAATTCAAAGACCTTAGGATGACCTAGAAAATTGTGCACCACTTTTGGCAGAGGCTCAACCAAAGCAAAGGTGATGAGCATTTAGAAGGGCATTTCAGGTTCATTGAAAATAATTTTAGTAAACCCTAGTTGGATTCAAAAGGGTTCTGGGGTTCTGTCTTCCCATTTCAATTTCAAATGAAAGTTAAACATGATGCACACACTAATGCATGGACTAGCTAGGATGTGACAACCGATGGACAAGAACTTTGCCTATTGGTCCGCTTAGTTTCAACG